>JAYJMB010041446.1:0-77982 GCA_036873735.1 Pouteria campechiana
CTCTCTCTCTCTCTCTCTCTCTCTCTCTCTCTCTCTCTCTCTCTCTCTCTCTCTCTCTCTCTCTCTCTCTCAAGCATCCGTCATTAAGAATTGGAATTCTCTTTTCATTTCATTTTATATTTTGTTTTGAGTCCACTGAGGGGATTTCGTGTGGTGTAGGCATAACCACTCCATGAATGGTGCTTATATACTTGGATGCTTCTGAAGGTAATATATAAGAGCTGGCTGCTGCTGCTAGCTCTACACCAGCTAAGAATAAATACAAAATAAAGTCTCTGCAGCTATAGTTATATGTTTCCGTGTGCTTGTGCGCAGCTACATTTATATGTTTGCGTGTTCCTGTTTGCAGATGTATTTATATGTTTGTGTGTTCCTGTATGCAGCTATATTTATGTGTCTGTGTGTTCCTGCATGTAACAGCCAAAGATGTTTGTCTCGCTGATATGAGAACATAAAATTGTGCTACATTTACAGCTACTAAGGAGTTCCTATACTCTAGAAGAGATCGATTATGAAAAATTGCTTCCAACTTTAGTCGGAAACAACAAATAAACTAACCCTGCTAGCGATTTGAATATGCAGTTTCAAGCCTTTCTACTTGAAAATTTGATGAACTACTCTTCATATGGAATTATGGCATGGAAAACATGGCATTTTATGGGATTTTCAACTTTATTCCAATTCAAAAACCATGAAAATATTCATGAGGTTGGGAAATCTATTTCCTGAGATGATTCACCGAGGTTGTCAGATGCCCTACATACTCTGATTGCAACAATGAAATGTCCTCTCTTGTTCTGAGGTTTTGAAGTTCTTATTGCATGTTGGATGAGGTTGATTTAACAACAATAATTTATATGGTTGGTGCAACAATTAGCACTGTTTATAATCATTCTTGCATTAAGAAGAGGAAGTCTATTGACATCTGGGTTCATTCAGTGGAAATGAAGAGCACGGGAGTTTGCTGCATTGTTTGGCATATATGCACAATCTGCCTTGACTTTCAAACCAGATAAAACCAAGCATTTGAGAGTGAAGCTTCCTCATATGCACTGATCTGCACTATAACAATTAACGGTCCAACATTCCTTCAATCTCCCTCAACCCACGTACTTGTAAATAAGGTGGCTTTGATGCAGAAAAAGCTATCAACACCAACCTTGCTAGGAAAGGGAAAAGGGAAATGATCTGATGAATTGCCTGAGTTCCCTTGAAATGAAAAACCCAGATGAGTTTCATTATTTCTTGTCAACCGGATCCTGCTAGGTCCAACCTATAATATAGAACATGAGTTAAACTATATTCTAGAGTTAAGATGGAATATAAAGATTTGATTTTAGGCTTCTGCAAGGCCTATATCTTTTAGAGTATTAAACTTAATCCTCACATGGGTTAGAAAACACCCTATCGTTGAGTGTAGAATGACTCATTCGTTACTCAGGGTTAAGAGTAGGAAGTCAATATGTTAGGACCAATCGAATTGGCAGCCAGAAGAGGTTTGCATGGCTAGGCTGTCTTTGGCCCCAGCTAGTTTACCCCAAACACAAGGAGAAAGGGGTTGCCTTTCAACTCAATAAGCACTCCCGCAATGCTTGTTACGTTAAATTTCAAAATGTTTGCACAGATATTTCAACTCAATAAGCATTCAATGCTGAATGGTTTTTAACTGACTCATATTCTTCAAAGATAAGTCTTTATAGATTCATAATGCATGGGGTGATTTGTCTGGGCTCCATCAAATGAAAGGAGGAAGTAAACCAACCAGCTGCCAGAAGGTAGGTTGGCCAACGCGGATTGCTGCTAAGCAAAACAAATTACTTGAGATAAGATATGTTCTTGCAACAAAATGCAATGAGGCAATATCATAAACATGGGAACCAAAAGTGTCCTATGACATTTGCCATTGAAACAAAACAGGCAGAAGCCGTGAGTAATAAAAGGATCATTTACAAACACTGAAATCTATTTTTAAAATCTTATAATAAAGAAGTAACGCTGTTACATTATAGATGCGACAAAAGGGTAGTTCTGTCATTCAATGCAGTATCAATTCACAATCAACAAGACCTCGTGAATATCATTTCACGAGCATCAAGCAACCAATGTACAATAAACAGTATGATCAATCGAATTTGACCAAATTGGGATATCCCCATAATGTTCTTAAAATTGGTTAGCCTGTCAGTGAGAGTTTTTCTTGGGGACATGTTCTAATGTTTTGTGCTTTTACCAAGCAAAAGCTGTGGGTTCTATGATTAGCAGTATGGTTTTGGTTTGGAATGGAACTTACTTGAGAGCACGTTCTCTGACTATACCCACTCTGACTGCATACTCCACGAAATAATGGTGCCTAGGTTCTCTCCTGTTCACCTGGCACTGAATTGGCAATATTCGTCTATTGCGGCCACTTTCCTACATAAGTAACATCTGTGCCAGCTTCCCAAGCGAACCCTAAGTGCTGGACAACAGTGATTCTGTTGTTCTTTCTCTCCACAGTTCCTACAGTAAAATGGCATTCCTGTGTTAGAAAGAGGACATTTATCAGCCCCCTTTCTCAAGAAAATATTTTGTCACGAATGGAACTAGCAACAATGGAGATAGGCCATGGATCAGATAATCTGACCAGAGAAATTAATACTAACAATCATATATGGTAGTGGTGCCCTTGGTCCATACTCTGTGGTCCACCTGCTGTTGACTTTGGACAAGTCCACCTATTGTGGCCCCTTTCCCCCTGATAAATTAAACTTCCACTGGTACCTTCTCATAAATAAATCCCTATTATAAATGCAGCATGAAGGATAACCACAGTGAGCACCATCTAATTGTGATGTTAAATCTGCATTGCCGATCATTTCCTTCTAACAGCCCATTAGATGACAGATAATCTGACCAGCATATCTTTTGGGCATGGTCACCACAAAAGGATTTAATACTGTTCCAAGGCAACATGAGCTGTAGTCCCCTGGAAGCACACAAGCCCTCCAATCCAAGGCATCCCCTGACAGCTCTCAGATAGATTCATCACCCCAAACATTCCTGAAGTCCAAACCAACATCACCAGCTATTACAGGAATCATGTCTATCCAAGATCCAAACCTGACCATCTGTTTTTCACGTTTCAGGTTGATTAGATGGCTCCGGTCATTAATTGGCTTAAGATGCCGGCATTCTTCAAAACAAAGCTTAAACTGCTATAAGGGGTGAGACATTGCATTCCCTGATCACCCAAACAGACAGTCTTGATCACTTGAATAGCATATGCATTCTATGTGATAAACTTAATAGTCCATCGGGGTGCTTTAATCTTCTAGATCAGTATGTCCACCCACCCTATTGATTGCAAATTTTTCCTTGTGCACCATGAATAGAACCATACGTCAAAACTGTGAACCATAAATGATATGAGGAAAACGTGTGAAAATACAGAGTCTCGTACGCAAAATTAAAAGTGTTTTAATCTATAATATTACTTCCCAGATCAGAAGCCCTCTGTAAGTGCAAAAACTCGATCAGCCAGAATTGGAGGCAATGCGGATATAGCAGACCGAATTTCCTGATAAATAAATAAAAAGCTCAGATACATAACGATATGTCATTCAAGCAACAACGACCCCACACAAGATGCAAATAAAAGGTAAAAACCATGCCAAAAAATGCAAAACCAACTGAAACCTACATCAGACTGGTAACGAGCTGAAAAATGGATTAGAAGAATGGCTTTGTTTTCAAACTTGTCAGCATAATTGACAATCTGCATGGAAACACATAATGCCAAAGGAAAACAGTGAGTCCATTAATTGTCCAAAAGAAATACGGTAATAGACAACCACAGAGTCTTGATTAAGCGCTTTAGAGAGTGACCTCAGCTAAATGGGTATGACCATAATCTCTTGCATGCTCTACAGGGATTCCATTGTCAACAAAAGTGCTCTGCATGAAGTGAAAGATGAGAAATGATACAAGAATTTAGCAGTTGCTCCAGCCAGAATCCCTGCAAGCACATGGCATAGACATGCACATCCATGCAGTTATATAGTTATGGCCTTAAAAATGTCATCATTGGAATTGTCAGTCAAGCCCAGTGACATTGTCCTCCTTTGGTACTGCTTCAATCCATTAAAAAAGATTGAAACATTTCAATGTCAGATACTTCTGCATGGTTATTTGGCATCAGAAATGGATTGTTATCAAATCATAGTGGCTAGTCAGAAGTTCATCAGGTCAAGAACTCTGATGTGTAATGGATTCCAGCATAGATGAATA
Organism: Pouteria campechiana; assembly: GCA_036873735.1. Classification (NCBI taxonomy): domain Eukaryota; kingdom Viridiplantae; phylum Streptophyta; class Magnoliopsida; order Ericales; family Sapotaceae; genus Pouteria; species Pouteria campechiana. Next base: position 4,267 of record JAYJMB010041446.1, read on the forward strand.
TTCCAAATCTCCTTCCTCCATGAGTACAATAATCTTGAACTAGTAACTAGTTTCATGGATATTAATAGCAGTTTCAGGCGCCAACTTGCCTAGAGACTGATGGTACCAAGGCCTGCTCTGTATGAGAGCAAGTTGCACAAACTCTAGACCATTTCAGTCCCATATAAGCTGTGGTAATTCATAAGACAGGTTTGTAGATTATTTTATTTGTAGATTATTTTAAGTCATGGTTAGCTTGGATCAAAGTTTAATATTTATCGAACTTCAATATGAATTACATTGTAGTTTACGTTTCTGAAAAGTAATAGTAGTTAATTAGGACTTGAAACCAATGCAACTGAAGACTCCGCATGCATCTGTGAATAAATGATCTGTTTAAAGACTGAAATAGGTGTTTTGCTCCCCAAGATAAGCAGTGGGTAACAAGTAACATGCATCATTAGAAAATGTGAGTACAGTTGGCTCAAGTATTAAAGACCAGTTGTGATGAAGAATATGAACTAGATTGCAACTAGCATGAAACCTAAAAAGTTGAACCAAAAGTGAGAAAAGATGTAGTGTGAAAAAACCTCCATGACAAGGACCCTTGTTCTTAAAACATCAGCATTTTCTGGATCAATAATGAAGTCAGACATTGTATCTCCAGTAAAAGCAACCTCAGGTGATGTCACAGTGTATGTAATCTGCCAATGCATAAATTATGCCTTAAGGAGAAAATAGAGGAAAATCAAGCACAATCCTACAAATTTACAAAAAGACACTGAAAGTGAAAAAATATATCTAAAGGGAACTGGAGGATGTCCACATTGATGATATCCACATTATGCTTAAAATAACTTCCAAGAATGCACATGTCTATGCCTATTATGTCCAGTTTTTAAGAGAAGATCAATGGTTCAGTTGTCTGACACTAAACCATTGACTCTGCCGACCATACCCAAAATCCCATTGATAGCATCAGCCTGTACTTGCTGATTGCATATAAATCACTATGAAACGAAAGACAATTGTTGTGAATATCCAAGTTTGAAATAGGTTTATGCTTGGCAAATAAGGCCTCAAATGAGCAATATATCAGCAGATTGATCCAATAACGGTGAGTTGTGTTAGCCCAAGAGTCCAGAATAGCAGACCATTAGCCCCCACGTGTATGAACAGAAAAATTAAGCATGAAATATGTGTCCTCAGTCTAAATTCTATTTTTGCAATGATTTTCTCCTATCTCATCTGCACTGATTAAAAAGACAGACCTCCACATTTGATAACCTCAGTTTCTTGATCTCATCCCCAGGAAGGCCAAGGTACTCCTGCTTAAGTTTCTGCCTAATAGAATAAATTATGTAACCCTGCCAAAATTTTATGAAAAGTATGTATAAGAATGGAACAGTTGAGATAGAACCCTGATGGATAAATCTCATAAAGACAACTTAAAACAAGCTGAAAACTAAATCATCATTACCTGGCTTGGAATAACATGGTAAGTTCTAAACGCTTTCACTTTAAGGTCTTTTCTTAAATAAAATTCTTCTCCTGAGGAGATAAGGCCACAGAAATTTATGTTCAAGATAAAAGCAATGACAAAGGTAACTTCATATGGATGGTGAGATAAATAAATAAATAAAAACATAGGTAGCTGATTTACTTGCCAACTAACAGCAGAAGAAAGAAAACAGGCCTTACCCACACCCAGGCCCACTAAATTGTGCTTTAATTCAGATTGGTCCATTGCTCTGTGCACCTCAAATAGCTTTTCAACTTGTTCTTTTATAGCTACTGGCACAAAAATAGTTGGTGGTTTCATGCTGTACAAGCCTCGAGTGGCGACATACATGGGGAGTCCTCCCTAACATGGATAAACAAGCATTTAAATTAAAATTCATGTTCTTAAAATAGCTCCAGTGTTAAAAATGGCAAACTTTAAATCATCGTCTTGTAGCTGAGAAGGTAGTGCCTAAATGCTAGCATGCACCACGGACAAGTTAAGCAAAAGAAAGAATACTCACAATGTGGTCCATGTGGCCATGGGAAATGAAGAGGAAGTCCTGGGCTATCGCTCGCTGAGGGCATCGACCAATGTCAAACGCCATCTTTAGGGTGGGGAATATGACACATGTCTCCTGACCTCCAATTGAATGGCCCTCTACCCGATAGCCTTCTATCTCCACACCAGTGTCCTTCTTCTTCCCCTTGGATGGCTGAGATTGCTCAAGAACCAACATTTCTCCAGTGTTGGAGACACTAGTAGAGGCAGTGCTGGTCTTGCTTTTTGACTTCATAGTCAATGAGGTTGTAAATGCCCATAAGACACCTAGACTGTAGAGGCAGTGTTCACAAGGATGAAAACAGAAAGGAAGCCAAAATGCAGACAACAATCCTTTCTCAGCTGAAAATGCCAGTCCTCTTCAAAATTCAGTGCCTACATACAGCAAGGAGCACCACAGAAAGATTGCTTCAATATGCATTCCCAGGATTCAAAAAATGCCTCTTTGAATTATCAACTTTGAAATCTGATGCTTAGTTCACATGCAAGGTTTCTATAGTCCTTCGCCCAAGAGTTTCGACTTACACATCTCTGTCACTACCCTGAAAAATAATCACACACTTCCATACCAAACAATTTTCTGACTGGTGTGATTTTACAGACATCCAGAATATTTAACTCAAAAACCAACAAAAATCAATGGATGTGGAAGTACCACTCTCAACAAAATTTCCACTAACTGGATCATGCAAGCGATAAATTATATGTCAATTAAAGGTACCCTCAATATTTAATTAAAGAACAAGGTCCACAAAAACATAACACTAAAAATTTGAAAAAAACAAAGCACAAAGGGAGGACCTGTTTGCAATAAATAGAAAAATGAATTGAAACTACTGATGAAGCATAATCAATAAGGAAATGAAGTCTAATCAGCAGTGCAATCAAGACTGCCCCAATTCATGCAAGGCAATCAAGAAGCAGTCCAAGAAGGAAATTCATGATTTCAGGAGAAGTCACAAATTGCTAGCTTCATACCTGAAGATTGGCTAGTATGTCTGACAAGTGGCCATTTTTCAGCACAATTGAACAAAGGAAGAGCATTGAAACTCAATAGATCGCCAGCTACATTCAACAAAAGCAAGAAAGGACAGGTAGGGTTAGGTTTAGGGCTACCAGTGATACAGTTGGTGCTGGACAACCAGAAATGCAGTGGAAGATATATTCCACTGGTGTTGCCAGCATGTTATTTATAGATTGGATAATCTTAAGTAGATATAAAATTAGAAATGAAATAATTCAACATAACTCAAAACAAGAATCAATAAATAATAAAATGAGGAAAAGTAAACAAGCAATAAAGCAAAAGCAGGTTTGGGTTTAAGGTTACCAGTGATATAGTTGGAGCAGTACAACCAGAGATCCAGCTGAAGATCCGTCTCACTGTTGTTTTTAGCACATTGTTTAGAGATAATCTAAATTAGAGATAAAATCAGAAATGAAATAATTAAACATAATTCAAGATAACTCAAGAGATAAACCAATAAATAATAAAATGAGGAAGAGTAAACTTAGGTGGTTCCATCATGTGAAACAGAAACTGTACCAATTAGGATGAATGAGTTGATCAAATAAAAGGAAATTTTGACAAAGGCTAAAACAATGGTTATTCCAGGGTGCTAACACCATCTGTATGAATCTTAGGTATCTTAGATTCTCAATGTGTAACCAGTAGCAGGATCTGTTGAGATTACAACTCAGACTGGCTTGAAATTCAGTTAATTTGGCTCATCTAAACTCAAAAATTTGATTGAGTAAAACAAAAAAAAAACATACATAATGAAGAAAACTGGATGTAAATCAAACTTGATATTACTTGCTGTGTCTCTGTTATTCTGTTTATATTAAGGTCAAATATCCCTTTCTAATTTTTCAAGGTATGAAAACTCAACTCTGTTCAGCAGCTCATCAAGTTATAAATGTGATGATGAAATTTATAAAAAAAAAAAAAAAAAAAGTAGAAATGTTACTGTAGATAAATGCCAAATCAACACTTGAAAATGAAATTTTCATTTGAAATCCTTTCAATTAGAAATTTTCAAAAGCAAAACAGTTGGCAATTATTACAATGTAGACAAGTGGAAATATGATCTCTCTAGATATATATAAAAGTAAAACCTGGATCCATGAGCCAACAATCTCACTTCTTGATTTTATACCTCCAATATTTATACAAAAATGCTTGGTAAATTGCACGTCAGCTACAGAAAAGCCGTTCCACTAACTCCATCAAGGCCCCTATCTATAAAACTTCGCCACCCTAGAGAACACCCCCATCACATTAAGTTCAAGTTGATAGCAAATCATGTAAATATTTATACACTGAATCTTACCACTTATGCGCGCGTCTATGAAAAGATTTCACAGTTGAATGAGTTAAGATTTCCAATTTTATCTTTTCATCAATCTCTTCCACACATGAAACCTCCCAAAGAAACAGACTGTTTTTCACATGCAAGGTGGAACATCTATTTTTAAAACCCACTCCCTACTAAAGCATCCAGCAAAATAAGAAAAATTCAGATACAGAGAGACATTATACCCATCTTCTTTATAATTACTTTTCCCTTTTTAAATAGCATTCAAGGTACTACCATCCAACTGCACATAAAAGGCCCAACCAAGCTGCTTCACTGGCCTCTTATCAAGATAGGGAGAGATGGGCTTCAAAGAAACATCCGACCATTCGATTTTACAAATAAAATGCATGAATTTTGCATGCCCCAAATCACCACACGAAGCGAAGTTAATGCTTGAATCTTGTGCAACAAGCTTCCCCATGATAGGAGTGAAAAAGAGACGCTTTACTCATAGCGAAGTTAACAGTAATCTGAAGATGGAGATTAACGTCGAATTTTCACAGCATTGAGATGAAGCTCTCGGATTCAGCAAAGCAGCCGAACAGAAGGGTGATACATTACCTTGGATTCGACCGTAGCTGAGGAAGAAAATGGCGGAATTGGGGAAGATAATTAGTGGAGCAGGCGTCTTGGATTCGAAGGGAAATTTGCAGCAGGGAAAACCATTACTGGTTGCTCCGAGCTGAGAAAGAGGAATCGATGGGGGATCGTCGATTCGAAGGCGCCGAAGGGAGTCAGAGACACTGGTCTGTCTATTATAATTTTTAGATTTATTATAAAATATTTTGTATCGTCTAAATCATTAATGAATAAAAATATTTTTAAATTTATAAAATGATTCATCTCATTATTTTTAACGTAAATTTTAGGTTGTATTATTTTTTATTTAACTTGGAACTTTGAACTATTTTCTATTAATAAAACTTTGAAAAAAATGAAATGCAAAATTATCTAAAGGATTATTAATCTTTGAAAAGGTTTTAAATTTTAATCATGAAGTTGTAATATAAATTATGTGTATAAAATGAAAATTGCTTAAATCAATTCATAAAAATTGAAAATATTTTAAAATTTTGTTGAATGATTTGTCCATATAAGGAAAACAATTTGTAAGGAATGGATTTTTTATTATTTTGTGATCCTTTTAATTTGTTAATTTTATATTTATGTTCCCAATTTACTTAACAATCCTAATTTCTTGAATCATACTTAATATATTTTTTAATATTAAATTTATTAAACCTAGCTCTGATACCAAAAAGTCCCAGGCTTCTTTAATCAGAATTTATATAATCATAGATTTCTGAATCATAGTCATTAAAGTTAGAAAACTTAATTTGCATAGAAACGTATTCATAATTATCTTCTATAATATTCAATGATTTCATTTAATAATAATAATTTACTTCTAAGAGCAACTTAGTAATATAACAACAAAGAAATAAGTAGGTGGTAGGAAATATTCAATATCTATGCTAGTAGCATACCAATTTTTTGTTCAAGTTGTTTAATTTGATTGGTGACATGAAATAGAGATGTCCTTAAAATATTTAAAATACGAATGATGTTTATATCATCAGTAGGATAATGATCATGAATTTCTTGAATGTTTTGTAATAAATTTTCTTTATCTTATCGAAGGAGAATAAGATTAACACGCAGAGATTTTAAATATTCAAACATCTCATTATAAGCTGAAACATTGATTACAAGAGAGAGAGAGAGATCTTACATAGCACACATAGAAAATTGAATGCTTACGAACTCTAGACTTGAAAGCTCTTTTTGACTTGCTGAATTCTTTGATGATTTCTTAGAAGACTTATGTAACAAGGATAAAAAAAATTACAAGAATTGTTGTCTTTGGAATGAATCAAATAATTTTTATTTTTATTGATTTTTCTCAATTGATTACACTTATCGCGTACATTAGAAAAATTATATGTTCACATCCCAGACTACAAGTGGTCCTAATAACATCTCCACAATGGAGAAAACCTTTGATTAAAAGGAAAAGTACAATACATCTTAGAAATCCAAAAAATAAAACACACACTCTCTCTCAAAATAGATGTGTGCTGTCTTTGGGATGGCCGAGCACATTGCGATGACTTGATATTTAGGAGATCCTCTCAAGTCAATGGGCAGATGGGATGACACGACTCTAGACTAGGTTGCTAGACACTAGGTCAACTAGAAAATGGGTATTTTGATCCAATTGATTTGTCCCAGATGAGATCAAGACTGGGTGATTTCTATTATTTAGACTGTAAGAAATCATAGAGACAGTAGATGTTTTGTAACCCAATAAGCATATTTCGGAAGGACTCAGGACCAGGTGATCTCTATTTTGTTTAGACCTGAAAGAGATCGGAAGAAAACATGTGACCTAGGTTTGGTTCAGATTTCTCTTAATGCCCATGAGAAGCTTAGGAAGAGTGGGCCAGGTTGACCGGGTTTAACTCGGCTCTCTCAATTACCTATGAGAAGCAGAGTGGGACCAGGATAACTGGATTAGTGGGACCAGGATGACTGGATTTGGCTCAGCTCTCTCAATTATCCATAAGAAGCTTAGGAAGAGTGGGACCAGGATGACTGGATTTGGCTCAGCTCTTTCAATTACCCATAAGAAGCTTAGGAAGAGTAAGACCAGGATGACTGGATTTGGCTATTTTGATGAATGGTATATGCTAAGGATTGACTCGGTTAGTCATGACTCAGTGACTTGATCCTAGACTTAGGCTTTTGAATAAGTTGGTGAGTGGTGTTTGCTAAGGTTTGACTCAATGAGTCACGACTCAATGACTCGGTCCTAGACTCAGGCTTTTGAATGAGTTAGTGAGTGGTGTTTGCTAAGGTTTGACTCAGTGAGTCACGACTCAGTGACTCGGTCCTAGACTCAAGCTTTTGAATGAGTTGGTGAGTGGTGTTTTCCAATATCCCGTGAAAAATTGCAAGCGGGCGATCTCTGTTGTTTATACTGTGAAAGATCAAAGATCCAGACTACATGAATTAAGCGTAATTACACTTTGAGTTAATTAAGTCTAAGCATGATTAATACTAATGACAATAATTAGTATTAATGATAGTTCTTAATTAATTTAAGACGATGTCATTAATTTCCTGATTTATGGGATAATTACGTGGTTTAATTAGGGTTCAAATAGATTTTAATGGGTTTAGAATGTCTAATTCAGTATTATCCTGTTGTCCATTGGCCATATAGGCCCCACCATTACCACAGCATGGGTGGGACCCATGTGTGTACCATGGTGGGGCCATGGCAGTGTGCCCTCACACACTAGAGAGATTACCAATGGCCAAAGGCCACTGGAGTCAAGTGAGGCACCTACCTCTTGAAGATTCCTTAAGCTCCTCCTCCAAGTTCCAAGAGAATTCTCTCTTTAAAAAATCCTCCCCTTCAAAAAGATCCTCGCCTTTTCAAGAAGAGGGAAAGGTATTTATAGGCTTTAGGTCCTCTGGGGTAGTTGGAGGAATTTCAGCTCCAACATGGAGGCATTTTGGGTATTCCAGTTCCAACTAAAACATGGGGGCATTTTGGATATTCCAGCTCCACCATTGGGACATTTTTGGGAATCCTATGGAAAATATGCCTAACTTCACTAGTGGGAGTATTTTTAGGATTCCAGCTCCAACATGGGGGCATTTTGGGCATTCCAACTCCACCACTAGGGCATTTTTTCATTAGCACTATTGACCAATATTTTAATTAAGTAAAATATTTTAACTAGTATGGATTGCCAGAAATTCAATTAATTGCATGCAATCCAACATAGGTACTGTGCAATTAATAAGCCACAAAAATTTAAATTCTCTTTCTGATATGGCCTTTGAACATATATTTTTGAAATTTTACACTACATATTAATCTCAGCTTCTGAAAAATGTTTTGTATGACCTTGGTCCTTCATTTGCTCGATGCGTCGGCAGGATTGTGGAGTGGCTTGCTGTTGCTGCCTGCCCCGTCTCCACGCCACATCAGTCATACGCCCTCTTGGCAAAACGTGCCAACAGGGACAAACGGCCTTGGTTGTGCAACACGTCAGCCAGGCCACCTCCTTCGTATGCCAGGTTGGCTACTTCTCAACTGCACACCGCGTCAGCAAGGGGAAGGCCTCAGCGGCTCGGCACTTTAGCAAGTGCGTGGCGCGTCATTAGTACGCTGCCTGCCTCCTCCATCGCACAACGCCTCACCGCTTTCGCCATCTTCTTGTTGGAGCGGGGGACAGCCATGGCCGCGTAACACATCAGCTAATGCCACGTCAGCCGTTGCTCATCTTTGTTGTCGTCGGCTGCATGGCTAACCCACCTCGTCTGCACGGCACATCAGCTACAGCATGGGGGGAGATCGATTCAATGGCTACATTCGGTGGCTTATCCTTCTATCATTGACGTTTTGACGTCTTACAGCAACCGTCGCCACCACTTCACTGCTGACTCTCGTTGCTTCTCCAGCAAACCAGCTCACTGTCGACCACTTGATTCTGGCAAGAGAGAAGAAGAAAAAATCAAAGAAGATGAAGACGTGTTAGTGTCTTTTTCGCCGGCGATGCTGGTTGGGATTGCCATCAATGTTCGTTCGTCCATCAGGTAATCTATGATAGTCATAAAATTGATGGTCGCTTTCTGACTTTGGCGCATGTGATTTTGTCGTCGATCTTGCCTTCCTGTCCCCAGAGATCTCAAAAAAAAGTTTAAACGCCCATTGTTTTGCCCGCAAATCGCCACTGTGATGTAGTGGTTCGACGACCGGTCGGCCAATCCACTCTGACCACAATGCTTCCGCCAACGTCCTGATCTCCTACGACTATTCGCCACACCGGATCCCTGCCCCCAATCGCCGAAAGATAAAGAACAGGTGCTGATGCGCCATTCTTCCTCGCTGCCGGCAGCATCATGGTTGTGCTTCGTTGGTGGTCACAAATTGCCGACGACCTCTGCATCATTGTCGTTCAACCGGAAAAGCCGACGAACCACCATCGTCTTCGCTTCTGCAGGCGACCGTCACCACTGCTCCTTCATGCCACCTCTGTCTGTCCACCGGATGACAGATCAGACCCAACCAAAAGGTTGAGACTGGTTTACCGCATCGAATATCTCTTGCGGACGTCGGGAGCCTGATTCATCTTGGCCGCAAATCACAGGTGTGTTGCCATCATCTAAGCACCGGCTGGCCAATCCGCTCTGACCAAAAGGTTCCTGCCGATGTGCTGATGCCCAGCGACTGCACACTTCTGTTGCCTCGGGTGGCCATCCTCTTTCTTCTTCACGGCTGGCGGACACAAGCTGCTCGCATAACTACTCACGACCCGCCTACGCACCAGATTGTGCGGCACTATTTTTTTATTACTTAATTTTTCATATCCTTACAACTTAGATGCTATTTATAGAGAGAAAAAGTAAAAACGAGCTTAAGTCTTATGAATTTGAAATAGTTTGAGATCCACAAAGCTTATCTCTTACAGAAACAGATAATAGACTTTTTACAAAGTAACTTTAAAAAATAACCTTATGAAAGGAATTGTTGGCAGTAGTCGTGTCCTAGATGTGGGTAGAGTCTGTTGTACCAGTTGGATAAGAAGAGCATAGTGATAGTGTTTGTCGGTGGATGATAATAATTCTTGAAATAGTGTCTTCTGCAATAATGGCTCTTGAAATAGTGTTGTTGCAATAATAGTGTCTTGAAATAATGATGTTGCTTTTATAAAGACTATAGGGATGGGCTAGCCATGTTGATGTCTTCAAAGGTAATGTCATCTTCTTCGATTTGGCTGAAGAATAGGAGCTCGAATGCTTTAATTCTTTTCTCCTTTTCAGATAATTCTGGAAAATCCTTGCGAACCTTTTTGTGAGCAGCAATAAGGGCTCGTTGATAAGGATTGGCTTCTATCGGATCCAAACAAAGAGCTTCTGAAACTTAAGATGCTGCTTTAGTTTATTTAACCTTCATATCAGTGCCATCAACTGTGGTAATAGAAGAAGTAGTTTTTTCAAAATATTTTGTTGGGATAATACCTTTTATACAATTTAAATTTGCTCTGGAATCTATTAGAGCAATAGTTTTTAAAATAAAATCGTTAGGATAGTTTGAAATTTTAAGAGTAGTTTTAGAATACCATTTTTGAGATAATACTTCTCGAAGATGATTTAAAGTGGCGGATATTTGTTAGGTGGACGTTAAATTTTTATTCATTTCATTTATTTCTTCTATGAAATCTTTTTTCATATTATTTTCTTCAAATGGTTCATTATTTCCAAGGTTTAAGGAAGATTGTAGTTCTAGAATTTGGATTCTATTTTTTAATTATGATATTTCTTCTTTTAATATTTTTATTTCTTGTTAAGTTTGTTTATATTAATAGGTTTTTGAGGAATTCCTTTTAAATAAGTTTGTTAATTTTTGATAATTTTTAATAATGAAGGAAAATTGTCTAGATTAAATATTTTTCCTTTTCTTTTTCTTTAACTTTTAGGGTATTCGACAATTCTTCTAATAGTTGAGCCTTTTGTTGATTATTAAGTAAATTATTAATAAGTTCTAGGCATGATTTATCAGTAGAATTTAGAACACTGAGAGAATAGTCAGAAGAACTAAAAGTTTCATATTTTTGTGGAGAGATAGAACAATGACATTTTGAAATTTTTGGAGAATTGTTTTCTAGGATATGATCTGAAGCAATTAAAGAAGGAGAACTTGTAATTTCTTCTTCTGATTCAAATGAGGGATATGATAAGTCTTTTAATTTTTTAGTTAATTCTTCTAAATCTAAATCCTTTTGTAATATTAATTCTATTACTTGTCTTTTATAATATTGTGAGGAATAATGTCCATAATTTTCACATTTATAACATTTAATATTTCTCTTATTTTTGTTAGGTTTTGGTGAAGATTGATATTTTCTTTTATGTGTTTTATATTTCTTTATCTTTTTAGGATAAAAAGATATAGATTTTCTTCATAGTTTACGATATTTGGTTTTTGAATGTTTAGGCATGAATAAGTATTTTTGAAAGGGTACCTTCTCTATACCATATTGTGAGCAAAAGTTTGAAAAATCTTGGCTTTTTAAAAATCTAGTTTCTTTTACTCTTTTAAGATTACAAAATTCATTAGCTATAGATCTAATTTTTGTAAATAATGTTCCTCATGTATAATTTTCATAAGCTAATTTGCCTTCATTTGCTTGTTTTATAAGGGTTTTAGCTTTATTTTTGAAGATTGATGGTAATCCTTGTAAAAAAAAAATTCTTTGTGTATGCAAGCCAAACCATCGTCTAATAGGTGAACATTTGTCATGAAAATATCTTTATACCATTTATAATTAGATAATTTTTTATGTCTTAATTTTAATAACCTTTCTCTTACTATAGCTTGATAATCTTATACTTTTCCTAAGAATTGATAAATGATAGTACTAATTAATATTTCTACTGGTTCAAGATCATTAATTATACTCATTTGTTCATCTTGGGATAATCGAATTTCCCACTATCCTTTTAATTGGCTAGTAAATCCATAAGTTATAGTTATCCTGGCATCTCTCGGTTCAAATTTTCTTATATGTTGTAATAATGTTGCATATATCATTATGGTATTACATATATTTCAAATTTGATATTCACTAGCTCTGTCTATATTCCATTTATATATAGAGTTATGACTAAATTCATTTTGAGTTGTTTTTTGTTCTTCTTCAAATTATCGATTGACTAGTGAAGGTCGAGGATAATAGTTTTTTCTACTTTTATAATACATTCTTTAGAGTAAATAATAGGGGATGAAATATTTTTGGTTGATAAGGTTTGAGTATAATTTTTACCTTTTAATTTTTTTTTCTTCTAATTTTCTTATATTATCAGTAAGGGTAGATATTGGTGGTAATTGTAAATTTTTAATGGTCGTTGGATATGGTTTACTTATAAATTCTTTTAATACTGGTAAATTTGATATAAATAACAAAGATGGTTGATTTGCTTTTGAAAGATATAAGAAATGATTTTTGGTAGAATTGGGATATCTGGTTCTTTCATTTTTTATTTTAAAGTAATTAATTTATAATTAGTAAAATTATTTTGTTCAATTACTTATGATAAATCTTTAAGTTGAATAGGCAATTCTTTATAAGTATATTTTTTATATGGTTCTTGTATAACTAATCCTTCTTATTCTCCATTTGTTCTATTTTTCTATATTTATTGTATTTGTTAGAGGTAGAGTAGAGCTGAGAGACGGTGAATCTTGTCCTGAAGGATTTGAAGTTCCTGCAGGAGTTCTTATTGCATTTATAGCCTTTTCTACTTGGTTATCATACCAATTAAAGAATCTTATATTTTATTTTATAGAAATAACATATTATAACTATTTTCTAATAAGATTGTTTAATTCTTGTTTAGAATATATTTTTTGGATGAAATATTTCTTTTTTGTATTATGTATAGCATTATAATCTGGCAATAATAAGTCTTTGTCAAAAACAAAGATAGAAGTATCTGTTATAACATTTATCTGAAAATCTGATTCAGATGGTTATATTTCAATATTAGATGGGGTTTTTCTTTGTAGTCTGGCTATATTTGATTCATATGTCAAAGGAAATCTTTTAGGCGAAGTTAATTCAGATAATCTTGGAAGTTTTGAATCAAAATTATTTCTAAGAATAGTAGGAGAATTTGAACTCAAGGGTTTAGAAATATGAATATAATTTCTTTTTATAAGTTGTTGAAAATGTAAGGTTATTTCATTAGGAGTTTCTATTATAAATTCAATATCAGATGGTCCTTATTCTATTACTTGTTTTAGTTGTTCGTTTTGAATAGTCCATTCTAATGGTAATTGTATATCTGACCATAATATCTTTCTTGGTTCTATTATTCTATAAATAGGATTAATGATAAAGAAACCAGTAGCCTTTTTTTTTGAGATAATAGATATCGAGGAATAAGAGTATTCATAGTTTTGTAATATATTCTATATTGAATATATAAAGGTCTAGATTCTTTAATCATATTGAATCCCTGTGTTTGTATTAATAAAGATATAGATTCAATAATATTTTTATCAATTAAGCTTACTGAAAAGTTTGGAAAGTTATCTGAAAATTTATAATGTCGTTGTCTTTTAAATTAGCTAATAAAGTGGCTGGAATTCCTGCTCTCATTAAAGGTTGAATAGCTACTTGGATAAGTCCAAAGTGCATAAATCTAAATTCTTTATTTATTAAATCTTATTTAGCTTATTTTTCTAATAATTTTATCTTATGATTTTCTTCTGTAAATTCAAGAGTTCTTTCTAAAGTTTTAATTCTATATTCAATAAGAAAATCAAATAATCCAACTTTATAAATTTCTTTTATAGCAACTTTAGGTATTTTCCAATCTTGAATAGATTGTTCAACATTTTCATATGTTTCTTCAGTTATATTTTGTATTTCTTACATACTTATAGAATCTATTTCATTTAAAGAGTTTGAAGAAGTAAGAGAGTTAGAATAAGAAGATCCTTTCAAAATATTCCTCATAGAAGTCAATGCTAACACAGTTAACGTCTTATAGGATAAATCCCTTTAAGCTTTCTGCTAACACGAGTAATTGGTGCTTGCACGACTTTATGTTAATGATTTCTAAGAAGAAATTCTGAAACAATTTTCTTTTTTTACGCTCTGATACCAAAAAGGCCTAGGCTTCTTTAATCAAAGTGCTTTTTTAATCAGAGTTTATATAATCAAATGTTTTGTAACAAAATTTCTTTATGTTATTGAAGGAGAATAAGATTAGCATGCAGAGATTCTAAATATTCAAATATCTTATTATAAATTGAAACGTTGGTTGCAAAAGAGAGATTTTACATAGCATGTATAATAAACTGAATTCTTACATAGAAAACTCTCTTGGTTTGGTGAATTCTTTGATGATTTCTCAAAAGACTTGAACGTTATTTATTGAGAGAAAAAGTAAAAATGAGCTTAAGTCCTATGAATTCAAAATGGTTTGAGATGCACTGAGCTTATCTATATTTTTTAATATTAAATTTATTAAAGCTTTTATAGAAAAGTGATTTCAATTTCACGAAATCACTACCGCTTGCTGTGACCCGTAGGCAATTTGGCGAGGAAACTCAGTCGACCTCAGCAGCGTATGCAAGGTCGGATGTAGCTAACTTCCCGAAAGTCTGTTCGCAAGTGCACCATAAACCGCCATTTAAAGCCTCGTCTCATGCACGTGTATCGGTGAATAAAGCCCGCGGTCCGAACTTATCGCGAGAGAATCGGACCGAACACGCAGCTCTCCCTGACAAGCGGAGCTAACTGGGAAAATACTTCCATATGTTATATTCGTAAAATCGAAACTGTATTCAAAATTTAATTTTATGGGTCAAAAAATTAAGGACATTAATTGTTCGACGTAATATATAAGAATAAAAATACCTTAATATTTTTTAAAAATTGATACTACTCCTGTTAAAACAAATAACATTTCAAATAGTTTTTGATAAACCCAAAAATAGTGTGGGCCAGATGGGTTAGAGAGTGATCTGGACCCGGGTTATAAACTATCCGAAATCCCGATTCGACCTTCTAATACTAGAAGAGTATATCTTTCCTTTCATCTTAACGGTTGATTCGCGCTAGAACGCGATCAACGGGTCCGATTTCTAATAACCCTGCTAACATACGGCATTGAAATATCTCCCATCGGATCGCAGGTTGTCCAGCTACACACCGTAGCTACAATCATCCCACGTCAACTATCGCTGGCGCGGAGCCCTTTTCTTGAAGCTCTCTCTGGAGACTCTAGCTCAAAAAGGGGGGGGAAAGCCGAGCTCTCACCGACTCGCGCGCGCGAGAGAGATGGCGATGCAATCTGGAATAGGTCTTTCCAAGATCATCATCCTTGTTGGAGCTGGTAAACTTAATCCGCACTGCTTCTTTCTTTCTAGCTTTCGTTGAATGTAGCTTCCCATCTATGGATTTTCAATGTTTTTCCTCCGTCCTTCTTCTTCTTCTTCTCTGTAGGATACACCGGCTCGATCGTGCTTAAAAATGGCCGCTTGTCAGACATACTAGCTGATCTTCAGGTATGATACCATGAATATCTTTCTTGGGCTCATCCTCTATTGCCTTGCTTGAATTGGGGCAGTTTGGGTTGCGCTGCCGATTAGACTGCATTTCCTTATTGATTATGCTTCATCAGCAGCTCAATTCATTTGTCCATTCATTGCGACCAGATTGTCCCGTCGTGCTCTGCTTTTTACGAATTTTGGGGGTGCTTTTCTCTAGCCCTTATTATATGATTGATTGTTCTGGGTGTCTTTAACTTTGATAAAATTTCTCAATGGCGTCATCCAATTTGTTCAATTTTTTTGATGATTTAGTTTTTTAGACACAACCATAAAATTCAGGAGTTCACATGCAACGTAGATTAATTGAAAAAGGTTATGACATGATCCAAAGCCATATGACAAATAGATTGTTTGATTTTCATGCAATATTGCTCTATTATTGCTTGCAAATTGCAATAGACATGTGCCTGACCGCCCCCTTATGCTGAGAGATACTTGTTTTGGAGTGAGCCTAGTTGTGATTCATCCACCACGTCTATATGCTTTTTGGGCCTATGCTGAGGGAAACTTCATTTTGAGCAAGCATTGCATTGTGAGCTTACACTTGCCGCCCAAATTCATACCTAGTTGCATTGTTTCTCTATTAGAGAAAGACAAACAGAGTATCTTTTTGGTGACGTCATTGCGCTCGATGTTAAAGCCAATAAGATATATGAGTGTACATGGTAGATCAAACCAATTGAGTTATTCCCACCTGCTACTGACCAGAGTGACCTTATCACCATATATAACCAGCTGTGTTAAAAATTTGTGTTCTATTTTGTTTGGACAGACTTTACTAAAAGATAAATCCAGAGATGATGGAAGCACTGGCTCTGACTATTCTGATGATCTTGCTGCTCAGGTAGTTTGTTACTTGATTCTCATTTTGCTTGCACTAGCTGTCATGGGTAAAGCTCTTCTTAATATGCTTTGTTCTTTTCTCTTTTATTATAATTGTCTTTCTTACTTTTGATATGAGTGGCTATTTTTTCTGCTATGTTTGTTTGGGAAAGTTTTCAGAGATTAGTTTGCTAGCTAGCTGGAACACGAAACCTGCATGTGAGGGGGAGGATTACCTTCCTCTAAGCTCTGAGTTTGAACTTATTATGCTATGCTAGTAAAATAATACCATCTACCTTTCTGAAAACTGGTAAAATACCTCACAAGCCTGACTTTATAGAGCCCTGATACTTGTTGAGGTATTGATATTGTCTAAAATTGATAGCTTCTTTGTACAACTGACATTCTAGTGAATTCAATAGAATTGTGGTTATCCAAACATTCAACAAAAGGAATAAACCAGATCTATTAGCTGATTAACCCATTTTTCACTTTCGGCAATCACTCTTACTGTCTTACTACCTCCATAGATGCTCTCCTTGTAAATTGGTAATTACTAATGTTGATAGTTTAAATGCATGTTTCAGTGGTTGGCAGAGTTCTTGTTAACACCAAGTTCTTAGGATGTGCATATATACTCATGCTTGATCCATGCCACTTAAATTGGATAATGGGGATTTACTAGTTATCATATATATTTCAGCTGATGCAACATATTTATACCTTGCATAACTTCCAAATTACTAGCTGCTGTGGCTTCATGGTTTTATTAATGCAGTATCCTGAGTTTTTTAATGGTGAGGGAATCTGGATTGTGCTGAGTTAGAAATTGGTTTAGCAATGTGTTTAGTGTAATCTCTTGCAAATTGAAGTATACCAGTGTCCTACTATTTTTGAAGTACCATTGTAATGAGATAATCTATTATTGTGAATCCTGTGGAGGTTATTATGTACTTTCCATTTATTCATGAATGGAAAATAAGAGTAAATTATCCTTTAGGGGCTGTTTTTTCTGATGCAAAGACATGTTGACATGTCTACACAGGGTAAGAGTAGTATTTACTTTCTTTTTATTCAATAAGACATTTACCTAGCTTTGACTTCAATCCAAACAAAGTAAATAATTTATAGTCAACTGTATCTTTTCCACATCCCAACTTATCTTTTTTATTGTCAACTTTATCTTTTCTACAATTAACAATACCTTTTGAATAGTCATTATGTCATAGTCTTTATTTTATGCATCTATTTTGTTTTTACCCAGGTACTTTTCTGACATCACGTACTCTCATTACCTACATAATCAATGCATTGCAACTATTCAAATATTCCCTTAGTTTGCTCAAATATGCTTATGAGTCTTATCCTATCCATTTTTATTTTAATTTTCTCTTATGGGATTTTGTTGATGATTTTGTAGGTGCGTCGGTTGGCAAAGGAAGTTCGACGGCTAGCCTCACCACCCCCAGTGACAATTCTAAATGGAGACTCGGGTGCTATGGGTATCTATTGGCACCTGCTGTGACAACTCTTTAAAAAACATTAAACTTGTTCATTATCACTTTCCCAACCTCTTAATTGATAACTAACTTAGCACTAAATTTTGTCTTAGGGCCTGTTTGGCCTGGCGGTGAAATTTCAGTTGTTCAGAAAAGCACTTTTATTAATAGAGCTTTTAAAAGCGGTGTTGTTAGTGAAAAGCTGTCTAGTGTTTTGACTCTATAATTTAAAAAGTACTTTCAATTTTATAGATGTGTTTGGCTATAAAGTGCTAAAAGTGCTTTTGGATGTGAAAATTACCAAAATAAGGATATATAAATGGTTTACTTGGATTTTCTTAGCTTTTGCCAGGTACTCAAATCCATCATCACTTTTGCATCTTTTCCAGTAAACGTGAGCCTAAATTTCAATGGTTTACTTGGGTTTTCTTAGTGCTTGTCAGGGATTCAATCCATCATTACTTTACATCCCTTTCCATCAATATGTGCTTAAATTTAAATACTTGGATTTTCTAGTGGCCTCCGAGGCATTCAATGATCCATCAGTTCTACCCCTTATCATCTATAACCATACATAGGTGCTAGATTTTTTATTTTTTATTCTGTTTACTTATTTTCTAGATGAGGGCATTTTATTCTTTTTATATTGCCTGATTTGACGACTGCAGCCCAAAGGCTTGCTGCCTTGGCTTGAAAGCTCCAAATCCGAGCTTCCCCCGAAATGCGGCAAATCAGCTTTTGCAGCCATGAAACCGCACTCCAATTTTTTAGCCAAACAGTACTATTTTATTTCGAAAGTGCGGTTGCTGGTTTAAAAGTATTTCTGCCCCCTCCGAAACACAGGGCCAAACAGGCACTTAGTCATTTCAACCTCACCTAATGCAACTTATTAGATCTCTGTTTGTTTAGCTATCTGACTTTTCAACTTTGGTTGATGACATTATCATTTACATTTATCCAATAATTTTGTTAACTGTTGTCTTTTTTCACTATTATAACATTTGGTTTCAATTATCATTATTTTACTTGTAAATTTTTCAGTTCCAGTAAATTGACATAATCCTGTTTCTTTTGCCAGGAAGTGTAGCATCCCTTGCTGTTCCAGCTGCAGCCTTGGGAGCATTGGGTTATGGATATATGTGGTGGAAAGTATGTCTTTTCCCATATTTTTTCTTTGTAATTCGAGATTGATTTATAAACATCCCTGATTTAGCATCTGTAGAGTTTCATCTGCTTCTTTTGTGATAGGTTCTTGCTTTAAATTTCTACATTGGTAAAACCCAAGAATATCCCAGTTTGATTTCTCAGTAACGAAGATTTATTATTTGCTCTTTCTTTTGATAATAATTTCACCTAAGCATGTATATTACATTAAGCAAAGCCTTCTTTTTTCTGCTTATAAGCACTGAATTCAAGGAAGGGACTCATTGTTGATCTCTTCCTTCTTTTTGTTTGAAACTTCTCAGGGATTATCCTTCTCAGATCTTATGTATGTGACAAAGCGAAATATGGCGAGTGCTGTTACAAGCTTGACAAAGAATTTGGAGGATGTGACTGCTGCACTTTCTGTATGTTCCAGTTTTGTGTACAACTCATTTTTGTCATTTTCATGGTCTTATTTTTGGAATATTTCACCCAATGTTCATATTATTGATAAATATCTGTTTATCGGTGGCCCGAAAAAAATATTATCATTTTTATTGGAGATATTATCATTTTTTTCAAGAACTTTATCAAAAAAATAGAAAAAATTAAAAAAATAGAGAAAATTTGAACAATTTTCAATGAAAATTTATAATAAATTAAGAAAAATATTTATAATGTTTAGAAAATAATTTCCTTTTTATAATTTCAAAAAATAATTACTTAAAATTCAAAATAAATTAAAATAATGAAGAAACATGTAAACATTTAGAATATAAGCAGCATATAATCATCCACCAACATACAACCTTGTACAACAAAAGATTATTAGAATTTTTTAAGCACTTAATTACCTTTTAATAATTTTTCATATTTATTATGTATAAATTTGTAATAAAAAATAGTTATATATTGAAATTAGATCTATATGCTTCATACATATGTTAGTAAATAGATGATATAAATGTGATTAAAAAATATAATTCTCGATATTATTATTTTCATTTAATTAAAAAATAATTAAAAATTAGGGATTAATTAGAAAAAATGTTTCGATGAAAAAAAAATGCTCAAAATATGCAATCAGGTTGATATTATCATGATTTAAAGCCTCAAAGTGTTGCATTTGAGGGGAGATATTGAAATAGGCTTTTTCCCCAAAAATTACTTTTTAAAAATAAAAAGTAAAAAAAATAAAAATTTGTAAAATAAATGTTTTCCTAAATCTCTTTGATGTAATTGATTTTGAAGAACATATTGTCAGCCAACTAGTTGGAAGAATTGCCAGTGGAAATGTATTCCTTTTATTTTCCTAAATCTCTTTGATGTAATTGCTTTTGAAGAACATATTGTCAGCCAACTAGTTGGAAGAATTGCCAGTGATCTTCTTTTTAGACAAAATTTCGTTGATGCTTTCAGCGTGCAATGGCTTATCATGGAAGCGTAGACTCAGATTCAAGTTTGTTTGGTGGTATTGACATAGACGGAAAAAGGAGGCAGTTACTTCAGTTCAGGAATTAGAACCTTTACAGGAAACTTGCCTAAAATATCCTCAATGGCTATTTTCTGACTGTGCAAGCCTGGTTGGGCATAACTTGCTAGAAAGAACTTTTTTCTTTTTCTTTTTTTTTTTTTAAAGAGTTTTATGCGAATATTTTTGAATCTTTGAAAGAAGCTTTCCAGCAAATCATTTGGGCCCCTTTGTTTTCTGTCAAGGGGGTTTTAACAGGATACAAAAGCTTTTTACACAACTTTTATTTGACAAGACACTTTTAACTTGTATTTAAATATAGTAAATGCCCTATCTACTTCCAGTGTGTCGTTAGCTATTTTGTGGCTGTGTGGAAAGCTTCATTTTTGAACATTGTGAAAACTCACATACAAAGCTTCTATAGCTTTCCAAGAAGCTAATTTCCAAAAAGCAAGAATTTACTAAGCAATGCTAAAAGCCATAATTGACATTTTACTCATAGAAAGTAGCCTTCTGGCAATATGAAGCCATTGCCAAATAGGTCCTTGATGTTTTGTTGACATGAGTACAATGCATGTTTTCCCAGTGTGTATTCATGTTCAAGATTCATATGAAATTCTATGATAACACATGCGATTCTTCCTTCTTTTCTATGAAATTCTATGATGAAACGCATAATTGTTCCATCTTTTCTTTTTTTCGACACTATAATCTAGATTTTATTTCTTGCTATAAGTTTGTTTGTTTGTTTGTTTGTTTTACGATGTATAAAATTCTATGGTAATCTGCAGATTTTTTCCTTTTTTTTAATTTTTTCTGCCACTGGAATCTAGATAACAAGTAACCCTTCCACATGCCGCATGTGAAGCCTTATTTGTATATTTACTTAAAATAATAGTTGCAGTTTATTTGTAGAATGCCAGCTTCATCATTTTTTATCTCATTCAGTTTCATGTATCATCCAATCCTGAAAAAGAAAGCTTTCATCATTTCTGTCTTGTAGTTCAGGTTCATATGGAAATATGCAGTTGTTGCACACTTTATCAGTCCTTTCTTACTCTGGAGGGGTGATCCAGTGTCCCTGCCATCCATACCTCTGCATTTTCTATTAATAATATGACATTTATATGTCTATGCATGGAGTAGTCTGGTTTGGAGATGTGGCTGACAAAAATCACCTTTTTGATTTTCCTTACTGTATAATTTATGCCAACTGGCTTGCAAGAAGACACTAAAGCAATTTCCTATGGCCACTTTGAATGAAGGAGTTCTGATTAGGTAGATATGGCTAGCTGTTTAGTGCTAATTTTTCTAATGGTGGCCAACCAACTTGGAGCTACATGAATTGTTGGGATGATGGGATCTTCTCTACGCCCATGAGCATATATTTTAGTATATCTGAGTTATATCCTAAGGATCTGTTTGGTGGAATGGATTTGAAATCCATGGAATGGAGAACCTATTTTCTAAGATTTGATTTGACATATGTTTTCCATAAACATTCTACTTTTTTTTATCATTACTTACATTTTCAATCATTATCTCCTATTTATTTTAAAATTTTAACTTTATTCGTTTCATAGATGACATTATCTCTACGTTATTGACATCAATTTTCTTTCCATTCAATTTCATTTCAAGCAAATCCATTCCACCAATCAAGGCCTAAGGTGGTGCATTCTGTTAGCTATTCTGATCTCTTTCATGAAAATGCAAAGACTACAGCTTTGGAGAATGCTTGACTTCATTTGTTATTGAATTATTTACTTATATAAGATCAATGTTCTCAATAGATAGGAATGGATCAACCTCTCAATCCATTAAGCATGCATAACTAACTTTTCCTGATAACAGTGGTGTAGATATCTTAATGTGATAGGTGCTCCCTCTTTATGGATATAAGCACTTGGAATCGATGTACAGTTGTGCATCTGTACATGAACAATGTAGTAAATGTCCCAGCAAACTCCCCTGAAAACTTAGGTGCTAAGGAGCAACTTTCAAATTTTATGGAGGCAAAACAGCATTTAGAAATAATCATGACCTGATGAATTTGCAACAATAACATTGAATGCTATGTGCAAAGGCAATGATCATCATTTTTTATTGAGCCATTTTGGCTACTTATGCAGCTGAAGGATTTGATGATGCTTACATTGTGTATTTTCCTTTGGTGGCTACATTCTTCCTGTGTCTATGATGAAATCTCGTGGCTTTTGGTAGCATTGTAAATGTTATAGCTTTTGCTTTTGCTTTTGATGTAGGGGTGCAAATCGGGTTGGTTTATTCCGGGTCAGAGTGGTCCTAAGCCTAACCCTATATATAAAAACTCTTACCCAACCCTATATATATGGTAGGTCGGTTTGACCTTGCCCCAACCCTAATCCTATCTTTCACAATGCCAGTTGATCAGGTCAATAATTCAGGTCAAATTCAGGTCGAGTAGCAAATCTATTAAGGGCATTGTGAAAATTTTATCATCTTTTAGAACCACTATACTAACAACCTCATGTCTGCAACTAAATCCAAAGTGAGCGAAACCAAAGTGAGTGAAATTGCAACAACAAATCATGTTAAGACACTTTGCCCAAGGTCATGTTCGAGCTGTTGGCTTGAAAATAGCATGGATGATAAATTTTATCATACAATAGTTGGTGATGATTATATTAACCTTGAGCTTCTGTTCGAATGCGAAACAAGGCCAGAAAAGGATGTTAAACTTGGCTGTGGATGCTTTTCTTAATTGAATGAGTGTGAATATCATTTCACAATCTGTTGAGGAAATTAACCATTAAAAGCCCCGAAGAAGGTTCCTTCTCCTTTTCAGGACAGAGCTGGCTAGTTTAGTCGCAGACAGAAATCCGTCAATGTTGAATAAGAAAACAGAAACCCCAAATCGAAAAATGCAGAGGAATAACGTCAAAGAAAAGTCACCTTTGTAGAGACTTCCTTCCCCAAACCCAATAACTCCAATGCTCTTTTCCCGCTTTCCACTGTCATCACTGCTCCAAAACACCACAACAGAAGGAAATATAAGCACATGAGCACACCTTTCGAAAACCAAGAATAGATCCACTCTACCAAAGCGAAATGTTATTTTTTTCTATCTATTCCTCGTCTTCTTCTCTTCTTTTCTAGCTAGTTCTTTGTAATTTTAAGCAAACAACCTACCCCTATAAGCAGAGCTCTTGAGCAATCTTTCAATCAACTTTTGGTCAACCAAGCTGTCATCTACAGCCAAAACATGCAGCTCTGACCCATAGGATGGAGCTCCCTCGGAAGTTGAAGGCGCAATTGCAGGGAGATTCACAGAAATAGACAGAAAACAAAGAGCGGAGAAGAAAAAATCATAGGCTGGAAGAACAAAGGCGAGTTGAAGGGAGCGAAGCGAGCAGTGTGGGTTTATAAGGAGAGCAAAAAGAAGCGCGAGGAGCTGCTCGTCGGAATTGGACAAGGAGACGGAGTAGCGAAGAGGCAGGGAGGAGGAGCTGCTCGTCGGAATTGGATAGGGAGATGGAATAGCGAAGAGGCAGGGAGGAGGAGCTGCTCGTTGGAATTGGACAGGGAGATGGAATAGCGAAGAGGAAGGGAGGAGGAGCCACTTGTCGGACTTGGATAGGGTGATGGAGCACCAAAGAGGTAGGGAGGAGGAGCCGCTTGTCAGAATCGGAAAGGGAGGAGGAGCCTTTTTTTTTTTTTTTATATGTATTAGTAATCCGGGTCGGTTTTTTACCACATCGACCCACCTTGACCCAGATTTTCAATTTGGGTTAAATTTTTGAACCGACCTGACCCGCAAACCAATAAAACCTATCTCGACCTGGTCCCAATAGGGTTGGTTTTAGTGTGGGTTCAGGTCGACCCGCCCCGATTTGCACCCTTATTTTAATGGTTGCAAGAGCATGACAAATCCTTTGTCTATGATTTATATGGGGTACTGTTAATACATACTGATCTTGGACAATGGTACAAAGAGTAGATATGCTGGAGATGGACCTATAGGTTGATGCAAAAGGCATATAAGCAAAGGCACCAGCACTCAGGAGCTTTAACATGATGATATAACATAGTGATACCATTTTTGAAAAGGGTAGTTAGTGTATTATCTAGTTGACATCTTGAATCCACAATTTTGAAACTCGATCTAATATTGGCTCAATGGATTCCCTTATTTACTTTAACATTTTTCTTTCCATGCATCATCCTGATGTTGCAATTGTATGTGCCAGTCCAATACAAAAAAAAACACTTGATGCAGAATGTTCCCTTTTTCTTGTCAGGCTGCAAAGAGGCATTTGACACAGCGAATTGAGAACCTTGATGGGAAATTGGATGAACAGAAGGAGATGTCAAAGCTGATAAAGGATGAGGTACTTTTTCTTACTAAATTCTTTAGTTCCTGTAATTCAAGTTCATGAGAATGGACCAATATCACTCTCTGCCATAAAGGTTACTTTTTCCAAGTTTTGAGTTGCTGAGGCAGCTACTTAAAATTGTCAAACAGGTGACTATTGTTCGCGATGATATATCTCAAATTGGATATGACTTGGATGCTTTGCAAAAACTGGTTGATTGTCTGGTGCGTTTTCTGTCTCATAAAGATTATTCTTAGTGGGGAGAGCTTATTCACATTTGTCTAATCCTTGTAAATGGAATGCTCTCATTTCAGGGTGGAAAAATTGATACCTTGGAAGACAAGCAGGTGAGGCCATAGGTTCTATTAATGCGCGTCGTACAAAATGATGGAATGAAATTGGAATCTTATTTTATTTTTTAGCTACAACTTGGTATCATATTCATTTTGCCCATAACTGAGAATTTTGCAAAATTTTTTTTGAGTCTCATCATGCTCCCAAATGCCCATATTGTGATGCCTATTGGATTCTTAGTGTTCAGGCTTGCTAATTCTTGATACAAGTCTCTTTTCCCTTGTGCCTGTTTATATATTTGGTCTATTCTTATTGATGTAAATCTTTGCATGTAGGATGTTTGAGTATAAATATTGCTTGGGGTTCAATTGGCAGCTAATGTTATTCAAGATCGGTTGGCAGCTAGGATTTAGAATTTTATGCATAAAAAATCTGGATCTCTTTCCTAAGATCTTCATTTTGCCAGTTGCACCTAGAAACCTGGATTTAAGTACGTGGAATCCAGAAATCGGGGGTTTTTGTAAAATAAATCATGTAAATTTGCCTAATTGCAAATTAGACCTTAAGATTTGTGTGTTTACAATATAGACTCTAAAAGTTTTAGATTCTTACATTGTAAACCCTGATAGCTGATGGAGCTGGATGTGTCTGTTTTGCAAGAATTTAAAGCTTAAAGGATCTATTTTGCAAATACGCAAAATTCAGGGTCTAATTTGCAATTAGGCAAAATTACAGGGTCTATTTTGTAATAAACCCCCGGAAACTGTATATGGCTGCCTGGATCCAGAAAGGGTGAAAGCACCTGTTGAAATATGATCATTGGAGAAGATTAGTCTGATTTTGTAGCCTAGTTTTCAAAGGGGAATTGAGAAGTGGTCTGTTTGAATATTTAAGTTATATTGGATGGGTATTATATGAATTCTAGAAAGCCAAAGACATCCATGCATTGAGACAAGTTTCAAAATGGAAAGACTTTGGAAGAAAGATGTAAACCCTCTCAATAAGAGAAAAGGAGGAAAGAAACTAGGGATTTGAATTGAAAGGGGAAGAATTTAAGAGATTGGGAAGATGAAAGCAAGAATTTAGAGCAAACAGGAATAATCCTATTAAGGGAAAGAAAAAAGAATTTAGGAAAAGAATAGAAGAACTCGAGAAGAGAGCGAGAAAGCAAGAAGATATAAAACTTCTATTCAATAATCGATAAAAAATCCCATAGCACTAGTTTATGTTATCCTATTTATAGAAAAATGATATGAAGAGCAAAACTCTATTTTAACTGTGTATGAATAAAATTTTTAAATAAAATAATAAAAAGATCTAAATTATCCATGAAATTGATCTATAATTTGATCACTTGATCCATACTTTAAGTCCCAAATTAAATAATTAAATAATCAAAAATATGTACAACAAATAGACCTGAAATTGTATGATCTTTCTCATTGTGTTCTTCATCAAATAAAGAACATTTGGATTTATGTTGAATCCTCATTCCAAGGAAAGAGAGAAGCTGTTCACAAGAAAGTAAAGGGAGATAGGTAAAGAAAAGCAACATTTTATGAGAAGGAACATGAGCTTTTTCTGATCTTCCTCACAGCATGAAAATTCAGTAGGACATTCAATGTATTTGTAGGAAGGAAGGTGTTGCATAAATAGTCTGGACCATTGGAAATTCCATTCCAATTTTGGTGTAGTTCAATCAACAAGAAAATGATTTTCCATTTAAAAGAAGAAAAGGCATGGAGAAAAAATTAATAAGCATAATCATTTCTTCGTCTTTATTTGAATCATGGTGATGTAGCAAAGCACTCACACCTTTTCCTCTGGAAGGATGTTGCATAAACCCTAAAGCATTGATTGATATTTGAAGACAAGTTGTTTAAAATTCTAAATATTTTCTATCGTAATATTCAAGTGCGTTTTAGCATTCGATATCCAATTACAGTTGGGGGTTTGATATAGAGTGTTCCATCACATTTTTGTTAGGCTTTGCCTTCTCATAAGGGTTTTTCTTTCTTTCTTTCTTTCTTCTTAATAAAACTACCATCGTTTTTGGATGAAGTATTTTTTTCACTTTCTTTCATCATGACATTTTAAACGATATTGTTCTTATATTCATAAGAGATTTTTTTTTTTTATTAAACTAGTCATTGTCTTGTTCTTTCTTTTGTTTTTTCCCTTCCTTTTGTGATTAAACTGGTTATTAATGCCTTCATTTGGCATATAAGAGGATATAATAGTCTTTTAGTGTGAAGATTACACTTACGCTGCTGAATTTTCGAAGTAATAAAAGTGAGTGGAAAGTTACATGCATTTCATCATGAGCCATATTACAACTGATTGGGTTTGTCATAAATGCTAAACGAATTATATTATGCCGTTCCTTTCCATCAAAGAAAGTTGATATGCATTTAATTTATGTAATTGGTTAGATATTTCATCCGATACTACTAAAAGCTTTGCTTTTCATACAACAATGACATTTTGGTTAAATGAGAATTTCCAATGTTATATGATAGCTGAACATTGGTTAAGTAATTCTTCATAGGAATTGGCTGGCATCTAGGGCTCTAAACAAGCACACTACAACACTTAACCATTACAAGTTTACAACCTGATTCCCTATGAAAGGTCATATAACTGCCGGGTCTGAACCCTGGCAATGTGCATGCCAATATTTCTCTATATTAGCATTATTGAGATATCTGCAACAGATTTTTGTCCTCAAATAATATTTGAGCTTTGTCTGTATCATCGTATAGTGAGACTGATATTCTACTGTATTATCTTATTGCCTATTTTTCAGAAATGCTAACAGTTCCTTGTGAACAGGATTTTGCAAATTCTGGCATCTATTACCTCTTGCGGTTTGCTAGTGAAAGAGATGGAAGAATAATCCCAGACTTTCTTCAGGTTTGAGTTAGAACATATACATGCATTATATTCTTATACAAATGTATGCACAGATGGACATTTTACATGTCAAAACACATGCTTGATTTTAGATTTTAAGATTTTGGGTGGCTGGGGCTTGAGGTGATTCATCTTCAAGCGTGTAATTTGTTCCTTAAGACATGCTTCCATGTAGTTTTGGACGGTGGATCAGATGGTTGCTCCTCCAAATACCTTCACCAAGGCACTCCAGATTCCATCAAATATGGATCTTGTTGAGTTGAAGATTAAAACTTATCACAAATTTACTGATTATCTACTTAGGCTATACACTGATTTTTTACTGCCATTACTGGTGTTTTTAACTCAATCAGTCCACTTTCTATTCTCATCTTCCTTTATCATGGTTCTTTCGAAACATCATTTTTGAGTCTCTGTTTCTTTTTCTATTTGAAAAGGTTTTTTCCCAGTTTCACATATAGTTCTTTATAATACTTTGATGTTGTTTTTAAATGCACTGTTTTTGTCTTTTGTTTTTGGGCTTGTATTTTTATAAATTAGCATCTTCACAAAGGTTTTATTGTAGTTGATTTTAGAGCATGTCCAATGCCTGAAGCAAAAATTTTGTGATAGTAGGGAGCTCCACCTTGTTTTCATATAAATGCTGTATTTTGAAATTTTTTGGTATGCCAGCGATGGATGGGTCATGCCTGAGTCAGGTTGGACCTTGCTTCAATACAACAAGCTTGCGGCCAACTAAGCGAGGCCTTTGACCCAGCTGTACCTGAATCATAAGCCTCAGGAAAATGTTTGGTCCAGTCTTACCTACTGTACCAGAACAGTGTTGAAATCACTTAATTTTTCTTAACTAATTTATTTTTAATGGTTTATGCTCTGATCTTTTGCCAAATAATCTGTGAAATTTTAAATTAATCAGTATGTTATAATTTCATAACATATTTCGAAAGATAGAAGAGAGTTTTCTCAAGTCAACAATGTTGGATTGGACTGAAATGACAAACTGAAGCTTAATCTGATAAGTCATGGGCTTTATTTGTCAAGCCCAAGCTGGTTCTTTGGGCATGTTCACGGGTCAACAACAGTAGATTGGACTGAAATGACAAATTTTAAGAAACAACATGGGCGTTAATGTCAAGCCCAAGTTGAATCTTTGGGCTTGTATGGGAGGCCAAGTCCAGTCCACAGCTGGATTTAGTTTGTTGTGTTAGGTAGCCTTCCAAAATGAAACTGACCGGCTGACCACAGCATTTCCATAGTTTTCTTTTTCCGAAGTAATAGGATGTTTATTCATTACAAATGTCATGGTCATATTTTTCTGAGAAGCAGCTCCAAATCATACCAAGGAGAAATACACCAAGAGAATTTAATGTAATAGGATGGAACAAATATGCGGGTCTTTCTTTATTGGGGAATATGAAATGGCTACAGTTGGCATGCATGCAGTTTTGAGTAAAGACCTTTCTTTGTTGGGAAATATGAAATGGCTACAGGTGGTGAAGGAGAAATACACCAAGAGAATTTAAATGTAATAGGATGGAACAAATATGCAGGCCTTTCTTTGTTGGTAAATATGAAATGGCTGCAGTTGGCATGCATGCAGTTTTGAGTAAAGACCTTTCTTTGTTGGGAAATATGAAATGGCTACAGGTGGTTTACATGTAGTTTTGAGTAAAATATGTACGCATCTGTGGGTCATTCATGTTAGGGTGTTATCCTTTAGCAAAAGGAGGGGAGGAATCTGTTTTAAAATCTACTCATTTAATAAATGTGATCCTGCAGGATGTTCCGAGGCCTTCAAACAAGCGTGGGCACCTGGGATATGAAGGGCATGGCAATCTAAAGGTTTTGTATTACATCATTCTGTTTTACTGCTACTGATTTCATTGTACACCTATTCAAGTTAATAGTGGGGGGGACAATCTTGATCTTATGTGTACTTATGTCTATTTTCTCTTTTAGGGCCTTCAATTCTTAACTGACTCCCTAGGCTCAACTGTTGACGAATTAAAAACTTCACCAAATATGCAAAATGATAGTGATGGCTTAGACATGGCATCAAAAAGCTTTGCCAGGTCAGTATTGAGTTGTGTTCTTTTTGTGTGGTGTTCAAGTTCTCTATATTCACCGCCACAACTGAAAAATAACCTTTTTCTGCAGGGCTGTTACTTCCATCAAATGCTGATTTTGCATGTTCTTAGCTAAAGAACAAACTTGTTTCCCAACATGATTGAAGAGTACAGGCACAAAAATGTAGTCCCCTGCATTAAGCAGAGGGCAGGTGTATCTTGCCCGAGAGAAAACATTGTGTAACGGTGTGACTGGCATGATTGTCACCTTGGTTCTTACAAGGGATCAGCTTGTGTGATCAGTAATTTACAGATTCTTCATTTCTGCATCCTTTGTGTCTTCAGGTAACAAATTCTAGATTCATCTTGTATGTTCCGTAATCCCTCGTGCATATAAAGAATAAAGAAACTTGCAGGACCTTTTTTATTTATGTGCCAGATGCTTTGACAGAATATATGCCCGTTCTCTCCTGTGCCAGCATTTTTGACAATTGTAGCCAAGTATTTCAGTTGCAGTGTTGGTCAACCCTCTTGATGGCAAGGGAGCCTGCCGAGTCAATCCTGCTTGGTGTTGAAAACAATGCTCTGATAATGCCATGGTAGATTGATGCAGCTTTGTTAGTTTTATTTCAATTGATGTCCCACCCGTGTATGAGCAAAAGCCCGTTTGTTAGATAAAAGCTGCCTGCCTCAAAGCCCGTGCCTGAGATGTTGATAAATGAGGCAAAATGACCTTATAGGTATGACTTTTGAGTTTAATCTCCTAATACTTGCAGCAAATCATGCGCTATTTTGCATCCGCCCACCACAAGTTCATGTTAGTGAACAGGACGAAAGGCAGCCAAAAAACAAAAAAGGTGGGTGAAGTTGGAAACCTGGTGAGGTAGAAATTTGATTGATCAAATAAATTTTTAAAAAACTCGAATTTGCTGGACAAGTGGAAAATCTAACCAGTTCTTCAGAATGCACCTTTAATGATGAGAAAAAAACATGTGGGGCATAGATGCTAAGCTTTAATTTTCAATATACCTATATTCTTTGAAAAATAACAAATATACCAGATTCACCAATGCTCTCAAGCACCACTAAGAATCTTCTAAAACATTATTTAGCATTTATTAAACTTCTTTTTTAAGCCTAAAAAATCTTTAAATTTTCAATCTCCTTTTCCCACAAACCTAACAATGATGGGAGAGAAAATGGAAAGTTGTTTCAAAGGTAAAATTTTCACTATCCTTGCTCTCCATGGTGCAACTAAGCCACCTTTTCCACCCACCGAGGACCATCGTCTCCCTCGCCAGGCATGGACATAGGTTGCCCACCATTGCCAAACTCCTCTCTAGTAGTACTGAAAATGTTTTCAGCAACCACTGAAACTTGAACCCCGAGATCAAATGGGATTTTCTCTTACGGAATCTGACACGCCACACACACACAAAGTAACGCAAGGGAAGAGTTCTCTATAGCTTTGGTTTCAAACCATGCGTCCATACCCCATAGAAAATTATATTAATTAATGAATATTCTAGTTCAAGCAAAGCCCAAACTCACCAGTTTATTCCATTAGATGAACTGAACAAATTAAAGTATCAACTCAATAGTGTAAGCTTATTATCAAATTCTAGAGGTCCTATACATTTCTTTCCTTCATTCCATCCTACCATTACTCTTCTACTGCGTCGTTTACATGACCCGTATAAGAAAGATCAGAATGAGCGGCTATACAAGCTCAGGAAGCATTCATAACCTTACAAGTTATTATATCATGCTCGAGTCATCATCTGTTATAGGCTTCGGCCCTCCATTTTTATATTACTTATTAATTTTCAAATTGGAAATGATATTCAAATATTAATTTTCAAAATGAAGAAGATGGCAACACATAGTTCCAACCCCTCCACATCTACAACAAAGATTTTCAAATATGAGAAGGAAAATGAAGAAGGCAACAAACAGCTCTTACTCTAGTGAAAATGCTCCATTTGATGCTTAAATGATAGATTTAGCTAATCTAATTCATTGATCATGTTCAATAATACTTATTTAACAAAGTTGTAAAGCATTATATTATTTGAACTTTTGGGTGTATCAAAAAATTTATCTTATTTCAAAGCTAATATGAAGCCATTAAATTTGTCTAATTGACTGTGATCCAGTTAGGCCTTCAAATACTGTAATTCTCTACAGCTTTGATAAACAAACAATGCTAAATATGATTAATGAATTACATTTTCTAAATATATAGTATTTAAAGCATCAAACGGATTGAGGGTGGAAATGAGGTTGGGTTAATTTGGGTTGGAGTCAACCTTAATCCTAGCCCTATTTCTAATAACTCAACCTTAACTCTAACCTTATTTCTAAAGCCTTAATTTTAATCTAACCTTAACTTTCTACTAAAAGCTCAACTCTTAACCTGAATCCTATTTCTAAAACCTTAACTCTAACCCTTAATTTAAAAGCTCAACCCTAATTCTATTTCTAAAACCTCAACTCTAACTACCCCAACTCTTTTTCTAAGCTCAATCATAACCCTAATCTTATTCCTTAAATCTCAACTCTAACCTTCTTTCTAAAAGCTCAACCCTATCTCTAATCTTATTTCTAAAACCTCAAATATAACCTAACCTTGACCCTCTTTAAAAGCTCAACCCTATCTCTAACCTTATTTCTAAAACCTCAAATATAACCTAACCTTGACCCTCTTTAAAAGCTCAACCCTAATCTTAACTTTATTGATCCGGTTTTGGTTGAAATTTGAGTTGAGATTCAAGCTGAAAGTTAGGGTGACACTCATGTTATATATAATTTTTTGCTTCCAAATTTTTATATTTAATAATTCATTATAAATGTTAAGGAACTCTAACACAGATACTTAATTCGTCCGGCTACACTTTGCCATATGGGATCCCTATTTAAAGGGGACTTCTATTTCTTAACTTTGCGCAATCCTATAATCATGCGATTGTCAATAATTATCTTTATGGAGCCCATCTCCTAGAAGGATTGGGCATCCCTCTTGCCTACAAACTACTTACTCACGCTCAACTACAAATATACTCAGGTGTGTACCTCTAGGATACAAGCTCTCTAGGCTCTCTTTCTCTCTACTATGCATACCCCCTACTAAGGTTCCCGACTGATTTGAGCATTGGAGTGCCTGCGCTAGGACCACCCCCGACGCCCTCTGATGTTTTCTCTATGTTGCAGGATTTTAGGTAGAATTTTCTCGAGAACTAGATCAACATTCTGTTTGAAGACAACCCAAACATTGATGCCGTTTGTGGGAACGTGTTCCATAGAACACCAATAAAGAAGCAGACAAAGCAAAATTTAGTTGATTCAAATCATCATATGACTCACAACATACTAAAACATAGAGATTGAGACCTAGGCCTCTTGTTTTATTAAATGTGATGGACTAATATTCGTGCATCTCCATATTGTGTCTGTCACAACAGGCCAGCCCAAAGTGCATCACTTTCCAACGCATGAGTGAATTTTTGCCCCAGTCGTTGCCATCGCCATTGGCCATTAGAGGGCCAATAAGACACAAGGAGAGTGGAGTCTGGACAGAAGCCGTCCAGGGAGCGGATTCTCGAAGTCAGTAATAAACTCCTTAATGAGCGCCCTTCGTCCATTGATCTAGCAACCATAAAGAGACGAAAACAAGTTTACTCACTTGTAGGAGACTTGGATGCTCTTCGAAGGACGCATGTGGCAAGCCAACTCAGGAATACAAATACAATTTTCTCGACTCTAATTTCCTTCTGACCCAAAGCAGTAGATTTTCGAAGTGCGGTTAGCGACCTATTTAGCATGTCTGTCAGATGACACATAGAGCCCTATAAACGAAGCCTAGCCATTAAAAATAATAGGCTACATTTACTCAGGTCATCTAAGGTGGTGCAACTTCAATATTTGGAAGCATCCTTCATGCATTCAGAAGCAAGATACGAGATATAATTCTTCACAAAAAGGCTTAGTCATGCACGCTTCTCAAGAATAGAACTTTCTCTTTATTCTCTTAACATCTTCCATGCATTTAGAAGCAAGGTATGAGATATAATTCTTCACAAAAAGGCTAAGCCATGCATACTTCTCAAGAATAACACTTTTTTCTTTATTCCTTTATTCTTTTAAAAGCAACAACTTAAAGTCTGGTTGTGTATCACACGCCAACACTCACCATAGGGGTTAAGTTTCTTCTTGTTTTTAGTAACCAACAAGGAGTCGTCATGCTTGACCCCACTAAGTCATAAGCCGTACCGACATAGTACTTTCACATACTTCCGCTTGACTCTAATTTCAGAATTTGCATTACATGATTCCCGAGAGGTGGATCTGCTATTTTGAGATTTCAATATATATTCTTAAGAGACGGATCCATTATTTCTAATATTTGCAAGATGCCGTGAGAAGCAGATACTTTATTTTTAATATTACAGGTTTCTATGAAGAGTAAATCCAGTATTTCTAAAACTGCAGATTGTGATGAAAATATATCCCAAAAACATAGAGTGCCGAGCATCTAAGGAAGAATTGTCCGTCAAGAAGACTAGTTTGGTAGTACTGAATCGAAGGGCGTGCTTGAACAAAGGCCGTCAAGAAGACCAGTTCGATAGTATCAACCGGAGGGAGTGCCTGAACAGAGGTCGTTAAGAAGACCAATTCAGCAGCATCGAATTGAAGGGCGTGCCTAAATACATTCCATCCAAAAGACCAGTTTGGCAATACCGAACCAGGAGGCGCATCTAAATAGGGTTCGCCAAGCTTGCTAGTTTCACCGAATGGAACCGAAAGGCATGCCTGAACAGGGGCCACCAAGTGTCCTACTTCCACAGAATGAAATTGAAGAGCGAGCCTGAATAGAGGCCTTGAAATTTTTTCGGTTCCGTAGAACAAAACCGAAATGTGGGTCTAAATAGAGGCCCTGAAGTTTTTCAATTCTGTAGTATTGAATCGAAAGGTGACTTGAAGTTGTCAGAGTTTCCAGTTCACAGTACGGAACCGAATGACAACCTAAGTGAAGTAGTCAGAGTTCCCGGTTCTGCAAAACAGAACGGAAAGGCGATTTGAGTGAAGTCGTCAGAGTTCTCGGTTCTACAGAATGAAATTGAAGGGCGACCTAAGCGAGTCGTCAGAGATCTCGGTTCTGCAAAATAAAATCAAAGGGCAACTTGAGTGAAGTAGTCAAAGATCCCAGTTCTGCAGAACAAAACTGAAGGGCAACTTGAGTGAAGTCGCCAGAGTTTTCAGTTTTGCAGTACAGAACTGAAGGGCGATTTGAGTGAAGTTGTCAGAGTTCCCGGTTGCGCAGAATGGAACTTAAGGGTGACCTAAATGAAGTCGTCAGAGATATTGATTTTGCAGAACGGAATTGAAGGTTAACCTGAGCGAAGTCGTCAGAGATTTCAGTTCTGCAGAAAGTAACCAAAGGGCATGCCTAAACAGAGACTGTCGAGTTTTCTAATTCCATAGTACGGAACCGAAGAACGGGTTTGAACAAAGGCCATAGAGTTTTTGGTTCCATTAAATGAAATCGAAGAGCGAGCCTAAACAGATACCATCTTGAAGACCAGTTTAGCAGTACCGAACCGAAGGTCATGCCTAAATAAAAGTCATCAAAGTTTTTCAGTTCCACAATATGGAATTGTAGAGTGGGTTTAAATAGAGGCCTTGGAGTTTTCTAGTTCCAGAGAGAGGAATCGAAGAGCGGGCTTGAACAGAGGCCCTTGGAGTTCTCCTGGTTCTACAGAATGGAACTAAATAGTAGGCTTAAATAGAGGCTGTCAAGAGCCGAAGGATGCGCCTTAAGGAGGCCATTAAGAGGATCGATTCAGCAATACCGAATTGAAGGACACACATGAACATGGGCCGTCAAGAAGATTAGTTCAACAGTATTGAACTGAAGGACGTGCCTGAACAGAGGCCGTCAAGAGCTAAAGGACACACTCTCAGGAGAGAGTCGGAGTACTTGCTCTCAGGAGAGAGCCTTTAAGTTCCGGCTCCTAAGAGAGTCGAAGAATGCATCCCTAAAAGAGAGCCATCGAGTTTCGACTCCTAAGAGAGAGCCGAACGGATCCAATATTTTTTCAAAAAATTGCAGATTACCATGGGCAGAAAGACAAATTCAATATTTTTAAGATTGCAGGCTGTTGCAAAGAAGCGAAAAAATGGATCTAGTTTTTCTAAGATTTCAGGTTGTTATGAAGACATATCTCAAGAAACCTAGAATGTTGAGCATTAAAGGACGACTTAAGTGAAGTCTTTAGAGTTCCCGGTTCCATAAAACGGAATCGAAGGATGACCTAGGTGAAGTCGTTAGAGATCTTGGTTTCACAGAACGGAACCAAATGACCACCTGAGTGAAGTCGTCAGAGTTCTCGATTTCGCAGAACGAAACTGAAGGGCAATCTGAGAGAAGTCATCCCCGGTTCCGCAAAACAGAACCGAAGGGTAACTTGAGCGAAGTCATCCACGGTTCCGCAAAACGGAATCGAAGGGCAACCTGAGCGAAGTCATCTACGGTTCCACAGAACGGAACTGAAGGACAACCTAAGCGAAGTTGTCCATGGTTCCGCAGAATGGAACCAAAGGACAATTTAAGCGAAGTCATCATCGGTTCCGTAGAACAGAACTGAAGGATGACCTGAGCGAAGTTGTCAGAGTTCCTGGCTCCGCAAAATGGAATCAAAGGACAACTTGAGCAAAGTCATCCTTGGTTTCGCAGAACGAAATCGAAGGACGACCTGAACCAAGTCATCCTCAGTTCCGAAGATTGGAACCGAAGGACGACTTAGGCAAAGTTGTCAGAGTTCCTGGTTTCGCAGAACGGAATTGAAGGACAATTCGAGCGAAGTTGTCATCGGTTCCGCAGAATAGAACTGAAGGGCATGTCTGAATAGAAGTCGTTCAGAAGACTGATTCAGCAATACAAAACCGAAGGGTGTGCCTAGACAGAGGCTGCCAAGTGTCTCGGTTCCGCAGAATGGAACAACATGGCATGCCTCAACAAAGGCGGTTAAGATGTCGGTTCCCGCAGAATGGAACCACGGGTTATGCCTGAATAGAGGTTGTTAAGATGTCGATTTTGCAAAATGGAACCAAGGGGGCATGCCTCAACAGAAGTGGTTAAGATTTTGATTTTATAGAACAAAGCCAAAGGATGAGCTCATAGGAGAGAGTTGTCAAGTTCCGGCTCACAGGAGAGAGCTGAAGGAGGCGCTCCAAGAAAAGAGCAGAAGTATGTGCTCTAAGGTCAAGTTTTGAAAAGCTGAGCATTATATCGTTTATTACACCTATTGCATCTCGGAAGCACCAACATGCGGAAGCATTGAAGCATGCACCTAGGATCAAAAAAATGAAAAGACGAGTTTTACTCCTTGAGGGGGGACTGGTGTTCGGGAACTCTACCACAGATATCTAATTTGTCGATTTACGCTTTGCCACATGGGATCTCTATTCATAGGGGACTTTTATTTCTTAATTTTCCATAATCTTATATTCATGGGATTGTCAATAGTTATCTATACGGAGCCCATCTTCTAGAAAGATTGAGCATCCCCTTCGCATACAAATTACGCACCCAGGCTATGTACTCATACATAACTATAAACACACCCAGGTATGTACCTCTGGGACACAAGATCTCTAGACTCTCTTTCTACTATTCACACTCCCTACTAAGGTCTCTGGCTAACTTTAGTATTAGAGTGCCCATGTTGGGACCACCCGGCGTTCTCTAACGTTTTCTCTACCTTGTAGGATTTTAGGTGAGATCTTCTCATGAGTCAGATTAGCATTTCGTTTGGGGGCAACCCAAACAATAAAGAAAATATTAAACATTAAAATATAATAAGTTAATATTTAAATAAAATATTATATATTGGTAAATAATTTATTTTAAATAAAATTTATAAATATTAAAGCTTAATAAATAATTTATATTATTTATCATTCTTCTTAAATAAAATATTAAAATATTAAAACCTAAAAAACTATTTTTAATTTTAATTAATTTTTTTAATATTATTTAGGATTAGTTTTTTAATATTTTTTAAATATATTAATCAATTCGAAATTCAAGTTCCTTGGGTTCGTTCAACGCAGTTTGAGGGAAATGGGGTTCTAAAATAGAAACCTTATACACTATTTTTTGATGTCGAGTTTCGGTTCAACCCGCACTGATTTTCACCTCTAATTATTTTAGCTTTAGTGAAAATGTTTCCATGTGATTGCTTCCCATTAATTTTCCTCAGGATTGCGCTCGTTCTTCTCTCCTTCTCTTTCTCCCAATCTTCGCTTCCATTATCTTCTAACACTTACGCTCTCTAATTTCTCTTTTCCTGTTTCCCCACCTTCCCCTTCATCTTCCTCGACATCTCCCTCTCCAATCTCCCTTTCCCTCACTGTCCCACCATGACAAGCTCGTCTGCTCCTTGTCGAAAAGTCGTCCTCTCTCTCTCTCTCTCTCTCTCCCCTGTTCATTACTAATTACTCCTCTCTTTCTTACACTGCATTTTTCATTTCCGTCCGATATTGTGTTAATGCTTTTATCTGATGAAAACAGGCGGCTTTGAGCAAGATCGCCTGCAACAGACTGCAGAAAGAACTGGTCGAGTGGCAGGTCAATCCTCCCTCTGGTTTCAAGCACAAACCCACTGATAATCTCCAAAGGTTGTCTCTTTCTTCCTCTTTTGAACCTCTTTCATTTTTGTAGAGATGGGATTTCTAACTTTCAGTCATCATATCATCACTGCATTCGGTTGAGCGTTTTGGTTATTTTTTCCTTTTGATTTTTTACTCTTGCCTGCCGGAAAATCGAGTAGTGCGATATCTTGGGTACCCATGTTCAGAATTTGAACTTGTTTTGGGAAACCCTCAATGCTTGGTTGTGAACTCCCATGTGTATACGATGCTTACCATTGGATTTAGTTTCAATTCAGAACTCATGTCTTGGTATTCCAGACACTTGGGTTTTTGCATCCTAGCTAGGGGTGCACTCCCATGAGTTTTGAGGCACCATTTATGTATATCTTTAGACATATACACTTCCCGATATTCACAAGCTTATGAGGATCTTTTAATCTATGAAAATTAACAAATTGAAAATAATGCAAAGAAATGAAAAGGAAGTGGAAAATGGAGAAAAAGAAGAAAGGTTGAAAAAAGCAAATGAAATAGAAATGATATGTTCCAATACCATAATTTAGATCCAAGTTAGAATCACACCTCGATTGGATTTTTAAAAAATCACAAAATGAAGCTTCTCCGACATTTGGAAGTGAAATGGGGAAATCACAATTTGTCCTTTTTCTGGTGCTCATGAAATTTTTGCTAAAGCTTGTTGCACAAATTAGCTGATTATTGCCTTGAATGAGAGAACTGATTGCAAGAAACAAGGCTTCACATTATAGAATCAAAATTTAATCTTTTAATAAAAGGTCTTCCTCATAGACCCATACAGCCATTTTTATTCTTGCTTAATATGGTGTGTTGGTTTGGAACGAGTTATGAAATTGGGGCTGTTTAGGTGCTTGGTAGAGTAGGAAAGGGTTTAGAAATTTTGGAGGGTTTTCTTCTACATACATCAGTCAAAAGTGTGAGTTGAACACAACTTAGGAGATCTTGAAACATCAAACACTGAGAAAGGACTACAATCCACCAATATAAAAACATACAAGTTTCTGTAAGGTCACTAGGCATGCTTAGGCACACTTTGGAATTATTTGCCAGGTATACAACTAGAGACAATTGCATCCTCAGGGTCTAGGCAAGGCTCAACTTGCTCAAACCACCTAATTTTGTGTCTAGACTTGTGCCTAGCTTGCATTGACTTACTATGGCATTTGATGATCCTATTCACTTTTGGAACATTGGATTACTGCTGGGTTGGTTGGGAGTACATAGCCTCATTTCATTTAAGAATCTGCTCAGAAGTTTGTCCAAACCTGAGCTATTTATCTCATCTTTTGTGTTTGGGTCAATCTTGGCTTATATATAGAATCATCTTTAAGGATTGCTCAACCAGTGGTCTAAGTGTACCAATCAATGATGGCCATCAAATTGGGTGGAAAAAGAAAATCTAAATTCATCAAAGTTAAACTTCAAGTAGTTCAAATTATGGTGTATCTTCCATCGACATCATGATTTGCCCATTTTAGTTTTTATGCGGCTACCTTCGATTCCATGCGCTATTAATGTAATTGGGCCCTGGAGGGGGAAAATGCCCTTTTAACACTCCAAGCCATATCCTTGGTAAATGGGTTTTGCTAAGGGAATGGAATGTAACTAAACTAGTTACATTGAACCCATTTGAAAATGTGTCTAAGTTGGTTCTGGTTCAGTGAAAAACATGAAATTGATCTAAGCCTGACCCATTTGGAAATTATAGCCAAACCCTTGAGAGACCATTGATGGTCTGTGTGAGTCCAATGGTCCATTTGGGGATCCCTACATGTTTGCAGCCTCTCTCCAGCTCATGATCAGAGGAGCTGCTTGCTTTTAACTTAAAAATTTTCTTTTCTTGATTTTGTTGTGCTTTCTTTGGTGTATGCATTTAAGATGGATTATCGAAGTCAATGGGGCTCCAGGGACACTCTATACAAATGAATTGTACCAGCTCCAAGTTGATTTTCCCGAGCTTTATCCCATGGAAGCTCCCCAGGTAATAATAATCTCATTTCTGTTGTCTTTTATTTTCATATGACAAGAGTTGTATTTAGGCTTAGATTTTTATCTGTTGGAAGCAGGTGGTTTTTCTCCATCCTGCTCCTTTACATCCTCACATCTATAGCAATGGCCATATCTGCTTAGGTAAACATTATCTTTGTAGTTGATTTCTGTTTCCTTTTCTTAGCCATATTTTTTTAGGGTAGATTTCTCAAGCTTCTCCCTCTTATGTTTAAACTTCAGTTATAGGAAGTTGAGGTTACCTCATTTTGTTGTGTATTATATTTGTCTCATACTTAACAATTATAAGTAGCATATTTTCTTCAATTGCAGTGTTAATTGTTTCAAAAATTTTCTGTAATTTCTGGCAACCGTAACTGCATTGGAGATGGTGATATTTAAGATCAATTCGATTGATGAAAGATGTATGTGATTATTGTTGGTACTTTTGTCTCTCTTTAAGTACACTCTTTTATTTAGAATTCTTTACCTTCCATTTTTATATTGTGGACCACAAAGGGCTGTAATACTGTTTTCGAGATAGAGTTTGATCTGTTTCTTTAATAGTAACAGGGCAAATCTCACTGAGAAAGTTCAGAGTTTGCTGAGTTGGGGTTTGCTGTCCTCTCAAAAAATATTTGACTACAGTCTATTAAGCCATCAGAGAAGATACATATTTTGAATTAGTATGGGTCCTGCTGTTATGTACTATTCTTATATACAGGGTCTCATTTCTTACCTTCTTTCAGTGCTTATACCAGCCACATTGATGAAGTTGGTGATACTTCAACTCTTAAACGCATGGACATTTGTAGCATTCTTTCACTTACCATGAAGGGACTGCATCTATATTCAGATGTGACGTATCTAAAAATTTAAACATTTTTCATCTCTGATCTGTTTATGTTGTGATTAGGATCTTCCCTACTCCCTAGTTTTAGATTGTTTCTCCAAACAGACTCATCAGAAAAATGAAAAAATAGCGTTTTTTCTTTTTTCTTTTTGTTCAAAATCACCAAGCAATGAACACATAACAGCTCATTTATATAAGTTGATTGTAGGGGGATACTATGTCATCATTTCATATTTCCTAGTAAAGATACTTGCTGAAGTTATAAA
Organism: Pouteria campechiana; assembly: GCA_036873735.1. Taxonomy (NCBI): domain Eukaryota; kingdom Viridiplantae; phylum Streptophyta; class Magnoliopsida; order Ericales; family Sapotaceae; genus Pouteria; species Pouteria campechiana. The sequence goes on from JAYJMB010041446.1 coordinate 46,164, forward strand.
CTGGTTGGCTAATTAAAAAAGCCTAAAACCAAGAACAGTTATTGTATCACATCCTTTTGTCTTTGTCTTCCTTTTAGATTTCAGTGGATTTTGCTTTATTTGTCCATTTTTGCCTCAGTAGTAACAATAAAAATGTTAATATAAGAAATTTGGAAAACTGGAATGGCCTGCATAAGTAGATTAATCATTTAAGATGATTAGGCATCTTCTAGTTAGAACAAAGTAGAACATTCCCAAGATGCATGTAAAAACATTCTCATGAAAGATTAAGACCTGATGGGACCAAGAACCTCTTCTTGTTCTGATATGAATACCCTGCTAAACATAGAGGATAAACAAAGTTAGGAAAGTCCCTTGGTGCTTGTTTTTCCATCTTGTCAAGGCCGAAAGGTCTTTGTGATACCTTCAAGACCACATTTGGAAAACACTCCACATGCTTCCATTTCACAGGAAAAGAGCACCACCATGGAGGATAATAAAATTTCTACCTAATTGTGTTAGGCGCTTGCATGTCTTCTCACTTGCTATATGAAACTAAAACCTTCGGCATAATGATATGCATGCATATCTCATGTGGAGATGTGCATTATAAAACTAGTCTCTTGGGGCTTGCCGGTGCTTTCTCAGTGACTGCATTCCTATTTCCCAGTCTCTCTACTTGTGACAGAGGTCATGGTTTCTTATCCATGTGCTTTAAATTGTACTTTAAATTTTTAATGTTGGAATCAAATCTGAATTTCCATTTGATGATATTCTTTCTGTGGGACTTGTAAAATTCAAAATTATTTGCAAGTTTTGGTTGCTAGGTTCATTTCCTTAAGGTTGAAATGCTCTGAGAGTGACAACACTATCTAAATGCTACGCTGCAAAATCCATACATTTTGTCGTGCTATTTGACATTTCCTTGTGTTCCCTGGCAGATATTCTTTATGACTCATGGTCTCCAGCCATGACTGTGAGTTCCATCTGTATAAGTATTCTCTCCATGTTGTCAAGCTCCACTGCAAAGGTTTGGATTCAGTCCTCTCTTTTCTATGTCTATAGTGGGTTTTGTCCCACTTCATTCATAAAAAGAGAATCTTCGACCTGTATCAATTTGTTGAACACATGGAATTGCAATCATGGTTTTTCTGCTGTCACAATGGATGGAACCTTTCACTTGGATTATTTCCTGTGCATTTCCTAGGGTTGGACTTTAAGTTCTAATTCAGTTCAACTAACATTGAAATACCCTCCTTTTAAGTTTCATTTCTTGTTTGGTCCTTTTTTTTTTTTTTTTTGACTTTCCAATTCAACTTTTCCATACAGCAACGCCCTGCAGATAATGACCGTTATGTGAAGAACTGTAGAAATGGCAAGTCCCCTAAGGAGACTAGGTGGTGGTTCCATGATGAAAAAGTATAAAACATACCATAAAAGTACAACACAATTGGTTCAACATTCCTGTTCCATTGCTTGGAGTTGGGATTCAGATCAGATGTTCACAAGTTTCTTCTACTGTAAAATTATTTCTTGGCCTTTTTATGGGAAGAGTAGTCTGTGAGGAGCGTAAGACACTTTGGTGCTTGATTAAACACAAGTGCTCCTGTTTTGATAAGATTCTGTTTCCCAATTGCTGTCTTTGACTATGCTAATGCATATTATAGCCCGAACGTTTTGTTCCTTGACATTATATAAGCATCACAGTATTATCATATGATTTCAATTGCACAAGCAGCATGACAAACCACTTTGTTTTCATTTTTTTTGTTTGCCATTTGGTTGGTTTCATGGATCTTGGTTGATAACCATATCTGAGAAATGTATTCTCATGCTCTCTTGTTGAGGGTCTGCCACTGGTTGCTCTACATGATGTAACATTGTTTGCATTATCTAACGTAATGACTGGTGGGGATATTTGTAGTTTCTGTGGCCAGCCATAAACTATAATTGTTGGCAAAATTTGCAGGGCACTGTAACATTTACTTTAAAGTCGAGTGCATCAGGTGCTATTCAGGGAATATAGCTTAAGAAAGGTTTGGTTCTTTTGGATGAACGTTCTGAAGACAAGCTTTTAGGAAGATGTTTTCTTTACCTGTGAGTTTTATGAAAGAAAACTAACGAATTGGATTGCGAATTCTGGGCTTCTTGCTTCAGATGAATTGCCTAGGTTTCCTTGAAATGAGAAGAACCGAGATAAGTTTCACCATTCCTTTATCGAACAAGCCTTATAAAAGTTCAATACCCATTGATTAGAGCCTTAGCTTGAGACACCTTTTGGATGAAGGGTACAGACCATTTGCTGCCTGTACACCTGTCTCCAATTAGCTTTCCATCTTCCAATTAGTCAGCAGAAATAAGAATACCATTGAAATGTCAAAAATATTCTCACCATATTACCACGATATAAGGTGGATAGGTTTGACCGGATTTTTTTTTTCTCTATATCTTTATTATTAATTACTTTGATGATACACACTGAAGGCTAACCCACATAATGATTGCATGGCTCCAAGCATCTCTAGAGAGGTCGAGTATGATGAAAGGAATACGATGAACAGGAAGATCATGACCAAGAATTGATGCCACTTTAAAAGCTCCCAAATCTCACAAAGTTAGATGGTCCACTGACTGGAAATTGTATAGAAAATGTACAATTCCTCATCTCATTTCAAATTACCCCATTGATGACTGTTAATTGATTGGCTGGCATACTACCCATAATCAATAGGACCAACACTTAGATTTTTGCTTATGACCAACACTTGGATTTTCTGCATGTCACGATCATTGTCAATGTCAATGTTAGCTGTACAAGTCACCATTTTCAATGATTCATAAGGCAGAAAATGACAAACGCTCCATCTAAATCTACAGCAGAATCTGATGAAGAAATGTAAAAATGCCATGATGAGGAACGACTAACCAAAAGTGGGTTCATTCTTCAAAATCAAAGGTCCAATCAAAATGAAATTTGAAAAAAACATGACTGCTGCTAGGTTGGTCCAAACTTCTTTTAATAATTAATGGAGAATTTTCATAAACCAAGACGGAAAGATACACCACTGCAAACGCAATTAACCACAGGATATGACAAAAGAACCATCACAAATCAAACGATTAATCATTTGACCGTACGACCAGATTGGTCCACACTTTACTCGGTCTGCCCTGCAATGCATATTCGAAAGTTTGTATGAACTAGAATGCGAATGCAAACGCTAAACTTTTGTCTGAACTTCAAATCCTACAACTTCCAACTTTTTAAAATAGCCAACATCCAACCATGATTGAAAGCATAGGAACATACCACAAACCACAAGCATTGACGCAAGGGAGGGTGTATAATGTAATGGGGAATATATTATAGAAAAGATAAAATAGTGTAACTAATAGATCTTATTAGAGTAATAATTGGTTAGAATTTTTTAAAATATATAAGATAAATAATGAAAAAGATTGAAAAATAGTAATATTGAAGGAATAGAAAAGAATATAAAATGTAATAAATATCCTATTTGAATTAAGATAATAAGTGTATTATGATAGAGGGCATGAGGGGTTTTGTAATCCATTCCAAATTCAAATGCATAGTCAATGCACGCTAGGGAAGTACTCAATTTAATTCAGGCCTAACATGTCCAGGAATGCTTCTCCCTTGTCACTGAAAACAAAAGAAAATCAAAACTAAAACAAAACAAAACAAAAAGGAATTAGGAGGATTGTCTTTTCATACATTTTCACTTCCGAGCTATTTTGCATACGAAATATAAACTTCTGGTACAACTCAATTATCAAATCAGGTACGAAAGGATCTCTCAGCATAAACATCATCAACCAGGCAACATTGATTTAATCTGCCACCTTGAAAATCTCCTCATAGGGACAAGTGTGTATAGTGAAATTGCATCACAGTAAAATGCTTCTACCGTCATAACTAACTTCAATAATACATTATGCCAGCACCGAGTTTTTCTGGCTTTAAAAATAAAAAATTTGCCTTCATATAGGTAAGCCCCATGTATTAAAATCATACACTGATATAACCACAAAACCTTAGATATATAGGAAGAATGTAGCAGAGCCCAGACAAATTTCATTGAGAGCTGATTCTTAATGGCCCTAACGTTGTGGAAGGACAGGTTGCACTGAGGAAAAGTGGAAGTGCCAGATGACCTGAAGTAATTGAACTTTCTGAAAAATCCTTATGTTTGGCTCATCTTCTCCAATTGGCGTTTTATCTGAAGAGCAGCTCTAACCACATTTCCTCTCGTTATAATCCCAACCTTCAAAATCAAATGGCAACATGTAAGAATTGATGAAAAGAAAGAAAATAAAGGCAAAATTATCGTAACTTACCAGCTTTCCATCACTGTCAACAACTGGAAGTCGTCTGTACTTCGTTGCAAGCAATAATCTGCCATTAGGAAGACATCATTACCCACCTTTTAGTTTGAAAGTGAGATTAAATCCATTATTGAATTGCAGTTAACTTGTAATTTATGAAATCATCGATTGTAATAATCTTTTCTTTTATTCCTGGTGAGCATGCTCAATTATGTATGCTAAGACAGCAATCACACTTTTGAATGTGTACAATAGAATTAATCATTAGTAGCCTTGAAATAGCATAACATATATCACCATAGTCAAATCCATGGTGAGAAGTAGGGCAGAAAAATCAGAACCTTGCCACATCTTCCAGGTTTGTGGTCTCACGGACAACAAGAGGTGCAGGTGTCATCATCTCTCCTATTACTTTGCCATTGGTTTTACTGAGTAGCTTTTGTATCTCATTAAATGTCTGCAACAACACAAATGATAAAAAACTGAAACAAGTCAATAAAATTTATAACTTTGGCATGACATTTCATTGTCCAGAAAATAAACTCCCTGCTGCAAGGAAAGTATAAGCATTACCTAGTAGAAGAAGTTCTTAGCTATCAAACTTAGACAAATATTGATAAAAAAGATGGTCATCAATCAACAACAGAAAGACTCAGGATAAACAATTCCCAATATAGTATACCGAGAGTCTATGACATGTAGATAATGAGCATACAAGTTTGCCAGCAACAGTACAGTTTTACATGAATCAAATATGCCAAACTAGGAAATGCACAACATCTGGGCATCCATAGGTGTTACGAAGCCACTCTCCACCATTAAGATGACCTCACAGAACGTTGTTAGTATCCTTAAAGCCTTAAATCTGCTAAAGTCAGTCCATGCACTTGATTCAACATTCCATTCTCAGGATCATACCACCAATAAAACCATAAATCCACAAAACCTCTATTTAGTGGTTTTTATCTCCATGTACTTGAAAAATTTCCTCAAATCATCTACCTAGTTTCCATCTCCAACTACGTACTTTTGGTCCTAACCTTGCCCCCTATAAAAACTAATAACTTGGGCCAACTCGTAATCTTCAATGAACATGCAGACTATCTAAAGCTACTCTCCTTGTCTCTTTTTACCCATTGTGATTCTACTAGATTTCAGGACTCCATTTCTTGTTGCATCATATTAGCTCTTTCATACCAAAATCATCATTCCAAGCTCATTCTAGAAAGAGGCTGTTTATCAACTGTAAAGACACTTGCCAAATACCAAATGATCTCCTCTTCAGTTTTCTTAGGCATGGCTTGAATTGGTGTAATGGAAACATCATACAAGTGACAGGAGTAAGCATTACATGATAAGACATTTGTCTACTTTTTAATCCTATCCAAACAAGATAATTAACACTGCTTAGTCAACTCTATCTTTTCCATGGTTAAGCTTATCTTTTTCATCTTCAAATGCCTATCTTTTCCACAATTAGCCCTATATTTTTTAGGTTCATCATTTTATTTCGTCTTTATTCTATTTCTCTGTCTTTATCATTATCTTACCAACATCATTTCTATGCGTCCCAACATTATTTCATTCATTAATCTAATCCTATCCAATTAAGCCCTTAGAGTGTGTTTTAATAGGAATAAAAAATTACTCCAAAAATTGGAGGAAATGATGTCAGCAGGAATAAAAATGATATTAGCAAAATAGCCGACAAGGACAAAATATATAGATTTTGAGCAGAAGGTAAAGGCAAAATAAATAGGGATTTTAGGAAAAGATAGTAAGGACAATGGAAAAGGCATGCTTAATTATGGAAAAGATAAAATTAACTAAATAGAAAAATGTCTTATCAATTGAAGTAAGGATAGAAAGAAGCTTTCCTCCCCTTTTCTCCCTATCCAAACACAGCCTCAATGTTGCAAGAAGTGAACCAGTTGGGCTGGTCCCCCTAGTACAATCAAGAACAAATTCCAATTCAATCCAGTTTAAGTCCAAGAATTGTTTTCTTTTTCTTTTTTTTACTTTTTTTCAAAAAAACCAGTGGAGCTATTCCAATCAGCCAACTGAATCAATGCACTAGAAACCTGCTTAGATTGCTTTTGGTAATTCTTTTAAAACTTTATATTTATAAATTATCCATTTAGTTCAGTTAAGTTCACAAATTATTCATTTAGTTCAGTTAAGTTCTATGATCTAAAAAAGTTCATATGATAGGATGATAGGATTCTTAAAAAATTATCATGGGTATTGGGAGAAAGAAAAGTTATTAGTAGATATATCGATATTATTAAGGATGTACGAGATGTGCAAGGACCATGAGTAGATACAAAAAAAGAGTTTTCAATATGTATAAGTTTGCATTAATGTTTGACACAAAAGTACATATCTATCCATTTTGGTTATCGATAAGTTTACATGACATTTACAAGAATAATTGCCTTCGTGTATGTTGTTAGCAGATGGACACAGTTTTGATCAATGAGGGAAAAAATGTGTCAATTTAGAACAAGATATATGGAGGGATGCTTTATAACCTACTAGTTCTAGAATTAGTCAAATTAAAACCAAGTATATAGCTTTTAACTTCAGCAACAATAGAAATATATATGAAGAATTAATTAAGATTACAAATCAAGAAGCATCCTAGAATAACAACGTACAGAATCTGAAACTAATAGTTCGAAAAAGTGTATAGATTGACAAGCATGTTGCACATTAGTCAAAATTTATACTTCAGGAATTTTATGCAATTGCTGAGTACCAATCAAATTAAAAGAAAATTTTTATAAGAGAACTAAAGACTCATTTTACATTATGGTGTTGAACATTTGGCAATCGAAGAGCGGCATATCCATCAAATTAGTGTAACCAAAATGAGAATGGTGAAGTAGAACATAAGAGTACAAGAGGAAGGCTAAAATAAAATATTTAATAAAAACGTAAAGATAATTGGGTACCTATGGACATAATGTAAAATCGATAGGAACAATGTAACGAAACATCATGCAGTCAAACCCCACTTAAGTAGAAAACAGCATAAGACGTTGATAGTGATGATTAAGTTTTGTGACTTGTATTATTTGTTCTAGGATTCAAATCACATCAAAGCCGATTTCTACATCTTACATTTTATACTTCGTTTATTATTAAATATCAGAAAAATTCAACTAGTTTGAACTGTTGATCGAATCAGTTCGAATCAAAGTTGTCACATGACCAATCCAATATCCAATCCAGTTCTGATAACAATGGTTTCCTTTATATGTAGTAATATGATCGAATCAGTTGGAATCAAAGTTGTCACCTGGCCAATCCGATCACCAGTCAAGTTTGATAACATCAGTTTCCTTTACATGTAGTAATAAATAAATTATTAGCATCTATCTGCTTCAGCTGTTACCTACAACACCAATAAAAATTTCCTTGTTGGTCCTGTAGTTCACTCAAACAGTTATGTAGTTATCTGAGTCATAAAAAGTGGTCATTTTGCTGAACTCTCTGTTCCAATTTTTGATGCAAAAATCACATTACATACTATTTACATTACTCATTAATTCAGAGACAATAAATTCAATACAATGCTTCCTAGTTCTAGCCTTGCATTACCCCCCTGCACACGTCATCAATCAAAAGTTCTTGGGCCAACTTCTTGTAACTGGGTCATGTGCTCATCCATAACGAATGAAAATGGAATTGGCTCCACATCCCTAATGCAAGCCCATCATAATAAGAAACTTGTTTATCTCACTTATCTACTAGTGGTTCTCACATTTGCTAACAACAAAGGTCACTTCAGGTGAGGAGGGTTTGTCACAGAGTTGAGATGTCCAGGAACCAACCCAGACCCAGCTTGAACTTGAAAGCACCCAAGGTATCTCAACCCAACTGAACTTGACCCAAACTAGCCTGACCCAAATGTAACTTTTTCATCCTAGCCCCACCAGCCTAAATTAAAACAGATCTACACAACCCTGCTTCAAATTAGATTAGAGACATCCAGCCACAACCAAACCCAAATATCTTTGAGAGACCCAAGCAAACTCAAGTTAGGCCTGTGACATTTAGGTTGACCCTACCTCAAGTCAAGTTTCACACCAGCATACTGTCCACAATCATGGTACTATGTAACTTGAAATTACTTATAACTGATGGAAGCATCAATCATAGTTTGAGGGTATATTGACAACTAGAGATTCAAAAAGACAGCCAATCACCCCACAGTTGGTCGCTACTCCAGTTAAAATGCATCACTGTGGGATAGCATTAACTTGTAAATAGTTAGGATCAGAGTTAATTTGTTATGAGTTTGAGCTAAAATATTACAAATTTTCTTACTTGTATGGTTAAAATTAAGAACTTAAGCACATATTGTGGAGATTAGAACTTGAAATATAATTTTGCATCAAACATGAGAGAAGAAAAGAGGAGGAATGACTTTTGCTTGGAGAAGGAGGGACACCAAATCACCAAAGGAGATAGGCCATTGACCAGATTCAGATCAAGCAGGCAAGAGGTCTTTTTCCATTGCAAAATGTGAGACCTGCATAATTCTTTCTTATTCTAATCTATAACCAAATGCATTTGAAACCCTATTAATCACCTTAAATCCTAGCGTATACCCTACTGTGAGTTCCTTCTCAGTCCAAATCCCATCTAACAAATCATATTCCCTTCATCTTAAGCCTTAGAACCCAAATCCCATTTGCGTGGGCCAGTACATCAGTTCATAACCTAACCGAGGGCCCTTTCTTCATTAAACTATAGCATAATTCCCTTAACTAATCCTTACTTTGATGCTTTAGAAGCCTATATTCTACATCTTATCCTGAGATTTGGGAATTTCTTAACATTTAGGTGAGATTTCCATCACTGTGATTCAATTTCCTGTCACTCTTGGACATTGTTAAATGCAAAAATGTTTATATTGATAATTCATTAAATGCAATTTATCATCTTGGTTGATCATCAAATTCATGTCATGATAAATGCATCATTAGTTCAGATTTAGGGTCTGTCTAACCTTCATATGTCAACAACCCACCACTTCAGCCTGTGGGAGGCTTAGTACAAACTTCCCCCAATTCAGCTGGGCCATGTGGAAATCCTCTCCATGTAGTTCTTTATCAGTTGTAAGCTTCCTCGCATGATTCCAAAAGTTTTCAATACATTTTCCTCTTGGTTCTAGATGGAAACTAAGCAAAATTTTAAACATCCATGTTTCTACACAAGGAACATCAAGGCCAAGCCCAATAGTTGTGTATGCCCATTTTGGTGGAGCCCAAATTGTGTGGTGTTCAAATTTCCCGTTCATGTCAAATCTGGACATCGATCAAGGGTTGTATTAACCAGAATTTTAGTATAAGTAATAAATAGAATATATATATATATATCTATAGAGAGAGAGAGAGGAATGCTCCTATGCACAGCATAGCATAATACTTTGCTGCGCTCCACAAACTGCCACCCGAATTCACTGGTAAGTGAATTCACCCACAAATTGAATTCTGCAAACAGAGTTACACATGTGCCTGTTTGTTTCGCAATCTGCAATCCGTATTCCCATGCAAGTGAGGCCAGATTTAAAGCCTAATTTCTCTCTGCCCATCAAAAACTTCAGTGTTCTTCTCAAGTTTATTAATTTCTTCTAATGGTAAATAAAACTCAAAGCAAGCAAAGCATCCTCAAACTTGGATTCAATGTTGTGGCCTAGGTAATTTTCGTAAGCTAGTCTTGTATTTTGGAAAAAAAATGATTCCAATGATTTAGGCATTTACATGCATGTTTTAATATGAATTATTTAAGTCTCCAGCTATGTATATTAGCTATGAATTAAGCCATTTATGACGTTCAATGTCGATTGCATATTCACATTGTTTTCTTCTGCTACGTATTTTTTTTGTGTTCTTTAATAATTAATCTTGGTTGATTAACTATTACCAAATTAATCTAATATATGGAAGAAAAAATTATTAATCCTATTAATTGTAATTTAATATTGGATGAGAGCATTGCTATTGAGATTTAAATAAATGCATATTTTCGCTTTTTAAAAAATATCTTCCAATCTATAAGTACTATTGTAGAGCCAATGTCATTATTTTCCTAAAATAGATGTGATTGCTTGTCCTCTTATTTTTATTCTTTCATGTCTAGATTTAAATACAATAAAATATTGGAAGTGATATTGTTTCAGTTACAAATTTTGTATAATATTTTTTCATCTTTTTAAGCAGTAATTTTTATTATAAAGTGAGAAATATATAGTTTTAACTTATTGCTAAAGCATTAATTACTCCCTAAGAAAGTTATTATTTACTTGGACATATTTAATAATAAAGATATTCTACAAGCTATGTATACAAAATATTGATATGAATTAAACTATTTATGACATTCAATATCCATTGCATATTCACATTGTTTCCTCTACTATTGACTTTCAATCTATCACTACTATTGTAGGGCCAATATCATTATTTTCCAAAAATAGAAGTGATTTTTTACCATCTTATTTTCATTATTTTATGTCTAGACTTCAACCAAAAAGTAAAAGTTCTATTTTTCCAAGTGCAAAATTGTGTAATATTTTTTTCATCTTTTTAAGTGGTAAGTTTTATTATAAGTCAAAAGATATGTAGTTTCATTACATAACCACTAAACTTTTTATTTGTTTTTTGTTTTCTTCAACAGATTATATAATTTCATTACAAGAAAATGACTGGAGCTGACGAGATCAGTTCAAATGAAAAAGATATAGATGTCGATACAAGCAAGAAAGTTGCAATTTTGGATGCTAATTTCAATGAAAAAAGCATGTTCTTTGGACTCTCATTTTAAAATTCCTAAGGTAGATCATGAAGTAAAGCCTATAGTTAGAAAAACAATTTTTGGTTCATTAGATGAAGCCTATAATTTCTATAATGCATATGCTAAGTGTATGGGTTTTAGCATTCGTAGTTGTTCTTGCAAATATGGAGCTGATCAGAAAATAATTTGGAAGAGATACGTATGTTTGAAACAAGGAAAGATCGATAAAAAATTGAAAATGCAAATAAGGTATACGTTGAAGAGGTGAAACACGAAAAGATTGTCCAGCTCATATGATTATTAAATTTATGCAAGAAAACTCACATTTTATTAGGAAGAAGCTTGTAGAGGAAAATAGCCATGAGTTGGCAACTCCACGAAAAAGGCACTTATTGAGATCACATCATTGTGTCAAGTACAAAAAAAAAAAAAAAAAGATTGCATGATATATTCAGTGCAACAAACATTTCAACTTAACAAACAACGATTTTTATTTAAATTAAATCTGGGGGATATGAAAATATTGGATATACTAAGAAGGATATTAGAAATTATGTGAGAGATAACAGGAAAGAGGCTAAAGGTCATGATACACAAATGCTTTTGGAGCATTTTCAAGAAATGCAAGAATTAGATTCTTCATTTGCATATAAGATAAAAGTTGATCAGGAAAATAGATTAACTCATTGTGATTGGGTTAATCATGTAGCTTGTAAGGCATATAACAACTTTGGGGATGTTGTATTTGATACTACATACAACACAAATCAGTATGAGTTGATTTTTGCTCTATTTACAGGAGTAAATAACCATGGTCAATCCATTATATTTGGGTATGGTTTCATCAATACAAAATGTATAGAATCATTTGTTTGGTTATTTGAGACATAACTGGAATTTATGTTAGGAAATTAACCAAAGGCAATTATTACAAACCAATATCCTAAAATGAAAATTGCAATTGCTCAAGTTTTTCCTAACACATTTCATTGCTATTGTATTTGGCATGTTTTGCAAAAGGTTCCTAAAAAGCTGGGCATTGTAGCACATATGGATTTTTTTATTCACTCTTTTAAATTAGCTATTTGGAATTTTGAGACATCGGAGGAATTTGAATTATCTTGGAAGTTTTTAATGAAAGAAAATGGATTGGAAAGTAATAGCTAGCTACAAAGATTGTTTGAGATGCGTTATTAGTGGATTTCTGCTTACTTAAAGCTTTTTTTTTTTTTGTCGGTATATCAAGTAACCAAAGGAGTGAAAACATAAATTCTTTTTTTCGAAAAAGTCTCACGGAAAAACACCTTGATGGACTTTGTTGTTAGATTTAATCAGGCTGTATCACGACAACAACAAAATGAATTGAAATCTGACCATGAGACGATCAATATAAAACCAAAGCTTAAAACGCCATATTCCTTTAAGAAATTTCTTAGAAACATATACTAAAGTCATTTTTTATAAGGTTCAAGAAGAATTACATCAAAATGTTGTTTATAGTGCAAAACTCGAAAAAAAAGATGATGACTACTCTATCTACAATGTTCAAAGGCTTGAACAAATTGATAAAGAGCGAGAGAGGTGAAGTATACAAAAAACACACAAAATGTTGAATGTACTTGCATGATATTTGAGTTTGAAGGTTTTCTGTGTAGGCATATATTTTGTGTTTTGAGGGAAAATAGGATAGTTTATTTACCTGATCATTATTTATTGAAAAGATGGACTAGATATGCAAATGAGAGAAATATTTCAAAATCAAATCGTGGTAAAATGTTGGAGGAAAATTATGAATCTACCTTTCTAAGTTATCGTAGTTTATCACAAATCTCAAACAGAGTTATTGAAGAAGGGTGCAAATCAAGAGAGTTATATGAAGTGGTTAAAAGTTTATTGCATGAGATCTTTAATAAACTTGAAGAAGTAAATTCAAACACATCTACTTCAACAATGTGCAAGAAAAGAATGGTAAGAGATGATGATTTTGAAGCTCCAATCATTGGCGAACCAACACATGCCAAAACAAAAGGAAGTGAAAAAAGGCTTATTTCTAAAAGAAAAAAGGCAAAAAAGAAGAAAATCAAAGCAAATAATAGAAGATGTCATGGATGTGGACAAGTTAGTATGAAACATGATAAGCGCAATTGTCCTTAACTCAAAAATGAGTAAGGCTCTTTCTCTTTGATTTTGAAATACCTTTTTTTTAATTGCATTATTGTCTTTTATCAATTCATTATGATTCTATTTTTTTATATTTTAGTTATGACAAAGGAATCATTGTAGAATAACCAAGCAATGAAATTGAAGCATCTTATGAGATAATGGCTATGGACAATGACATGGAGGCTATAGATAATGGCATGTTGGATTCTTTTAATTGAAAATATCATAAATGGTAAATTATTTTTATTAAATATAGTTCAAAATTTCTTCATCGTGTATTTTATTATTATAAATCTTCTATAGCTTATGTTATAATCACACATTTTTTGGTTTTATTAATTCACCTATTCATTTGTAACATTACGTGTTTATTTTTTTACTTTTCGGATAGTTTTGTGCAAAATCATTCAAGTGTTATTGGAGTAGTGCTTAACAAATAATTGGTTGAATTTTCTTTTGAATGATTCAATTTAACCTTTTTTGTGCATCAAATATTGTTTTGGTTTAGTAAGATCTTGACATGGCTTAATATATTGGTGAGATTTTAGCAAAAGAATACAAATTATGGATATTTCATGGATCAAGTTTTACTTATAATTTTAGTATTTCTTGCATATTTCTCTTCTTTTCTTTTACATACTTTTCTTTTATTTAGATTATTTTAGAAACATGTGGGTGTATGTATTCCACAATGCCATACATGTGTGATCAAACACGAGTCCTTTTGAGGCATTAAGATTGTTCAAGAATTTTCCATCTTTGTCGAATTGTACCTAGTACAAAAAGCATATTAAAAGAATGAATGACTGAATTAAAAAACTACTGTCAAGCTAATGTAACATTGTTAAAGCATGTATCCTTTAAAGACTGCTTATGTTATCTTACCGTTAAATTCATAATCATGCAAAATGAGAATTTTTAGGTGTTGATGGGGAAAGGAAAAAAAAATTTAAATACACAAGTTATCAAGAGTTTGACTTGAATTCTTTCCTCTCTCTTCACAAAATACCAATGTTGAATGGTATGAGTTTGTTTGGGGCTTTAAAGAAAGATGAGATGTAGTGGAGATAGAGTGGAACGAAAATGCCTATTAAATGCCTACTGATAATAAGGATAGATATTTATTTAGCAATGAGTATAAAGAAAGAAAAATTAAAAAAAAGACTTGAATGACCTTTTTTGTTTTCTTCAGAATTTTCTTCAGTATGTGAGAATTTTCTTTAGATTTTTTTCAAAATTCGGATATGCCTAGCCAAGTTAATCAAATAGTTTTATTATTAAAAAGCTCATTTTTGATATGCATTTTATTATAAAGATTTTTTAAAGTTCAAAAATAGTTTTTTAAACATTTTATTAATTTTATAGCACAGATATCCCTAATTCTTATTTTATTAAAATGCAAAAGGCTTGGCTAAGTTTTATTAATTGTTTAGACATAATAATTATTTCTATTTTAAACTATTAAGAGCATTTTAAAATCAATTTTATATGCATTTTTTGGTGTTTTGGTTTTTTTTTTTAATGCAACTGGCTTGGCTTTGATTTATTAGGTGTTTTGGTAAATTTTTTTTTAAACACCAAACAAGTTGAGTCTTGTTCAATTTTGTTATTATTTTTTAAAATGCAACTGGCCTTATTTTGTTTAATATTTTGGTTTTAAATTTTTTTAAATGCAACTAGCTGAGTTCTGTTGAATATTTTAGTTAAATTTTTTTAAATGTAATTGGTTGAGTTTTATTTTGTATTTTGGTTAATTTTTTTTAAATGCAACTGGCTTAGCCGAGTTTTGTTTAATATTTTGGTTAATTTTTTTAAATGAAATTAGCTTTATCGAGTTTTGTTAAGTGCATTAGTAATTTTTTTGAAAACACAAACAAGCCGAGTTTTATTTAGTGTTTTGGTTTTTTTTTTTAAAATACAATAGGCTTAGTTTTGTTTGGTGTTTTAATTTAATTTTTTTAAAACGTAACTGGTTAAGTTTTATTTAGTGTTTTGGTTAATTTTTTTCTTAAATGCAACTAGCCTAGTCGAGTTTTATTTGTTGTTTTAGTTAATTTAAAAAAAATGTAATTAGCTCAACTAAGTTTTGATAAATGTTTTGGTAAAATATTTTTTTTAAATACTGAACAAGCTAGGGTTTTTCTAGTGAAAAGACTCCAAGTAAATAATAGTTTTCTTTCGGAGGAAATATTGCTTTAAACATGAGCTAAAACTATATATCTTTCGCTTTATAATAAAAATTATTGCTTAAAAAGATTAAAAAAATATTACACAAATTTTGTAATTGAAACAATATTGCTTTCACTATTTTATTGTATTCAAATCTAAACATAAAAAAATGAAAACAAAGAAACACTAAAGTTTCTGATCTTGTGGTAATTAGTGTTTTTTTGAGAAATTAGGCTTTAAATTTGATGGGGAGAGGATGTCGTGGCTTAGAGTGGCGGTTTGCAGGAGAATATGGATTGCTGTTTGCCAAACAAACACGCACATGCGTGTAACTTTGTCTGCAGAATTCAGTTTGCGTACAAATTCAGATGGCAGTTTGTGGAGCGCAGGAAAGTATTACACTATGGCATGCATAGGAGCATTTTGAATTTGATGCATGTGAACGTAAACAAATAGAGGGAAGCAGATCTTGTCAGTAACATCATAAACAATGATAAATTATGCATGTTAATATGAAGCACTAAGAAAGTACTTAGTAGGTAGTAGATGCATGTACATACTTTCCAGTTGCTATCAACTTCTGGAAACATGACATTCTCAGCCCCTCCACTGCCTAATTAGCATACAAGAAAAAGGAGAATGAGCAAACTTGCTATCAACTTCACATCAATTTTCACACAAGAATCAATTAAAGACTAAGACAACAAGGACCGAAACAGACGCAAACTAAGAAGAAATGAGATTGGAATCAAATATACACCACCTATGTCAACAAGAGGATAATAATCTAAAGAATGGATAATATGTAGCAAAAGTCTTGGGTGAAGATGATGCTACCAAAGAAAAAGTAACCCTTGCTAAGGTCAATAATTAATGACCAAATTGCAACAAATGTTTCCAAGCATATTGTCGTTATCACAAATCCTGGACCCTGGTGAGGAGTACAAGGGACCTTATTTATG
The DNA here is from genome assembly GCA_036873735.1 of Pouteria campechiana. NCBI lineage: Eukaryota > Viridiplantae > Streptophyta > Magnoliopsida > Ericales > Sapotaceae > Pouteria > Pouteria campechiana. The sequence goes on from JAYJMB010041446.1 coordinate 62,588, forward strand.
AACAATCAGTGGCCCACTTTGATGCCACTAACATTATATTTAAACCATTCATCATGTGCAGCATTATTTTAGTTGGATGATGAAAATTACAATGCAGTTTTTGAATTTAGTGGACCACACGATTGAAAACAGTGGAAAACAAATGCTAACCATTTACCCTGTATACAATCATATCAAATCTTTGAAAAGCAAATGTTAACCGTTTATTTCATAGCAATCTTCCCCAGTACAAATTCCACAATACCAAACTGTCCAGGAAGGTCCACTCCTTTCAAAGAGACAAGTGGGCTCTATATTTCCAAAGTTACACGAGCCTTTGTTTTCGTCAGTACCAGCATCTTAACATTTCCATGGAAGCAAACGATGAAAACCCAACAACAGAGTGCTTTTTGAATTCCACAAATTTCCATCATAGGCATTATTCAAATCAACATCTGAGCTGTCTATATGAACAAGCACAACTAGGGACTCAACATGATGTAGGAAACATAAATGCACCACGCGTTTGACCAATCCATTGAACAGAAAACTGATATACAACATTAAACCTCAAATGGGTACCTGAAACAGAGTCCAGTGCCAACAAATCATAATCAGAAACTACCCCAACCTGCAGTTAAAAAGACAGAAGAACTAAAAGCAGTCAGCAACGGTTATATGAATATTATACGCTGTATTTTACAAATCCACAATTGGAGGCAACATAAGCTCTTTAAAATTTTCCTTCTCTGCGCATCATTTAAAAATGGCATAATATACTTTTGGTAAGAATTGTTTGCATAGACAAATTTTAGCAGTTTTACTATTTCTCTTCATCAGAATATATTGAGTTGCAGTGTCAACAAAAGGCCTGGGTTGGTTTCCATCTGGATTTGAAATCTTCGGGTAAGCTTGTCGGGCCAAGCTAGTTCTACTCCGAATCTGATTTTATTTGGCCCAAGCCCAGCCCATACCCATTAACAGCCCACAACTGTCCATAAAATCTGACCTTCTAAGAGTGAAGAATCCATTATCAAGTTTGCATCTAGATAAGATAAGGAGGGCATGACAGAAGTCTCTATAGTTTGATATACTGACCAATAAGAATGCCAAAGCAGACAATTTGACCTAGAATGGATACAAAATAATAGTTACTTGTTCAAGTTCAACAAGCAGAAGTCCACTAATTGGATTCTCAGTTTCTCGCTAACTACATGCATCAACAATGTAAATGACCCAAAAATTCATATAGTTTGACAGAAATTAAATTTATTGATGAGATTTAAAATGATTGTGGATTTTAATTCAAAATATGAGATGATTTATTAGATTATATGATCATTTGAATTTCGAAGAATAAAATTTAATATTATGAGAATGAGGAGATGGTCTAAGTTAAGAACATTAATAGTTATTTAAATTAATTCTAAAAGCATGTGGCATGGTGGTTAAGTATTTAGGTTCTAAGAAAGAGGTCATAAGTTTAAATTTTGAACATATTAATTTTAGGCTTTTAAGTTTCTTTCTAGTGGAGGGGGTCCCACTCTCATGCTCTTAAGTGTTCATATTTTAACATTGACACCCAATAATTCTGATACTGATTAACTCATTCATGACCATTAATTACATTCATCTCTGAAGCTCTAATTAACTCATTCATGGCCATTAATTACATTCATCTCTAAAGCTCTAAGTTTTCATCAATAAATAATGTCTATTACAATTCTTGCTTTGATGGCATCTCCTAACTGCATACCCAATCTCCGATCACATTAATAGCCAACAAAGATAAAAATTCCAATTACTGGAATCACCATTACTAGAATAAATTCTATTTAAAGATTTCTATTCCTAGTTTGCACACTTGAAAGGAAACACTGTATTTAAATATCTCAATATTATTGCATATGCCCAAACTAGATACAGAGCCCTGTTTCCTATTTCCCCTCTTCTGTTTAGAATTGTTTCTTTTCTTCACATAGAAATTCTAACATGAGATAAAATTGGAAACTGTGATTCAAATCAATGACTCAGATGATGAGAATCATGAGATAGATCTCACTTATGAAATTCCGAAGATAGACTCCCACACACAGTCCTCCTTACTCTGATGGGAGTGCATTCTTCAATGAACACAATTTTCCTCTCTTCTTATACCAACCACCAGTATAACTGATGCAACGTGCTTAGCGAACAGAGGAATTAAAGAAACAATCACTCGTTGATTCAAAGAATGCTGAGAAATTGATAGTAAATCAAGAAAAAAAAATCTCCAAATGTTTATTCATCAAAAACTAACTCCTTCCAAGGCATTATAGCCAATATAATGAAACCCTAATCTCCAAAGATTGAGAAATTGCAAAAACACCTCTAAAATAAAATCAACATAATTTTGTTGGTAAAAACTAAAAAGTGCCATTTTGACACCCTAAATGATGGAATTTGGCAAAATTCACACCAGCGCCATGCGGAGTACGATGTTTTGCTTGGAAGGCCATTTCCACCAAAAAAACTATATTTTCTTATCGAAAATGGATATTATTGGTTTCTTAGTCAAACTAGGTCCTTTGAGCCTTTTGAGCTTTTGGGTGATCCATCAAAGCCATGTAATCTCACTCCTTTTGCACTACATCATTCTCCCTAGGGTGGAGAAGATTCGCCCTCGAACCTGTGACCTGCTCATCATCCGAAGAACTGTCACCAATGTAAGGAATAAGGTGCTTGACATTAAATACATCAGAAGTGTGGATATGACTAGGGAGCTGCAGGAGATATGCATTCTGTTTGATCTTCTCCACAACCTCCACAGGACCAACTTTACAAGAAGCCAACTTGTTGTATTCATGAGCCGGGAAACGATCCTTAGTCAAGATAGCCCAAACATAATCCCCGACATTAAACTCAACAGATCTACATTTCTTGTCTACTTGCATCTTGTATTTTTCGGTGGAGTCAACCAAATGAGAGTAAGCCTATTTATGAACATGTTGTAACTGCGCAATGAAATCCTCTGCATTGCCATTAGGGCGCACCTTACTAGGCAGTGTAATTAGATCAAGATGGCCACAAGGTACCAAACCATACACCACCTGAAAAGGGCTAAAGCTAGTGCTTCTATTTACAGTATGGTTATGAGCAAACTCTGCTTGGCATAACTTCAGATCCCAGGACTTCACATTATCACCCACTAGGCTAAGCAACAAATTCCCCAAGAAATGATTGAATACTTCTGTTTGCCCATCAGTCTGTGGATGGTAGGCACTGCTAAAGTTCAGTGTAGTATTAATCAAACGCCACAAACTCCTCCAAAAGTGACTCATAAAACGAATGCCGCGATCAGAAACGATGGAGAAAGGCAATCCATGCAATCGGTAAACCTCACGGAAATACAGTTAGGCCACATTAATTGCATCTGTGGTACGTTTACAAGGAAATGGATCATCTTAGAAAACCAATCAACAACGACGAAGATGGAATCACTTCCTTGTTGTGTTCGCGGGAGGCCAAGCACAAAATCCATGCTAAGGTCAGACCAAGGTTTCGTGAGAATGAAAAAAGGCATATACAATCCTGCATTTGTAGTTGTACCCTTTGACAGTTGACAGACGCGACAACGATCAACAAACCTGGCCACTTCCTTTCGCATAGTCGGCCAAAAATAAGAACTAGAGACAAGATGCAATGTGTGGTCGTGGCCAACGTAGCCTTCATTGTGCAATTCTTGTATAATCTTCAAGCGCAAACTACTTTTTGGAATACAAAGTTGGAGGCCACGAAAAAGGCACCCATCTTGCAATACAAAATCAGAACGTTCCCCATTTTGTAACTTCAGCATTACAGTAGAAAAGAACGGATCAGTAGCATATGTCCAGGAAAGTATCAAATCCAGGAACTGTTACTCGCATCTCTGTAAGTAGGCTATGTCGACGACTTAGAGCATCTGCCACGTGGTTTAAGGTACCAGCCTTGTGCTTGATCACAAAAGGAAACTGCTGCAGATATGACTTCCAAGAGGCATGGCGTGCTGAAATCTTGTCTTGACTAGCAAGATGTTTCAGAGCGTCATGATCAGTAAAAAGAACAAACTCCCGCTGAAAGAGATAATGACGCCAATGCTTCACGGCTTGAACCACTACATAAAACTCAATATCATAAGTATTGAAATGGAGTTTAGCACCAAAGAGTTTTTCACTGAAGTAGGCAACAGGACGACCAAATTGGCTTAGGACAGCGCCAATTCCAGATTTAGACACATCACAATAGAGTTCAAAAGGTTGTGCAAAGTCAATTAGCACGACGATTAGAGTGGTTGTCAGTTCTTGTTTAATCTCTTGAAAAGGCTCATCTGCCTCAGTTGTCCAAGAGAACTTACTAACCCTAATACAATCAGTTATTGGTGCCATGATGCTGTTGAAATGGGGAATGAAACGACGATAGAAGGAAGCAAGGCCATGAAAACTGCGAACTTCTGTAATTGATCTTGGTTGCAGCCACTGTTGGATGGCCTCCACTTTGGAAGCGTCTACCGCAAGGCCATCTTTAGATACAACATAGCCCAAGAACTTAATAGTGTCCGTGAGGAAAGCACATTTACTAGCAGCGACATAAAATTTATCCCTGCGAAGGACCATCAAAACTTTCCCAAGTGTTCTAGATGCACCGCGTGATTAGCACTATAAATAAGGATATCATCAAAGTAAACCACAACAAATTTACCAATGAAAGGGCGTAGTGCCTGATTCATAACGCGCATAAATGTGCTCGATGAATTGGACAAATCCAATGGCATCATTAGCCACTCATACAACCCTTCATGGATTTTGAAAGCCGTTTTCTATTCATCACCATGTCTGATCCGAATCTGATGGTAACCACTCTTCAAATCCAGTTTGTTAAATACCTTTGCACCACCTAGTTGATCTAGCAAGTCATCCAGACGAGGAATGGGAAAGTGATAACGCACTGTGATCTTATTAATCGCACGACTGTCCACACGCGCGCGCCAGGTCCCATCTTTTTTTGGAGTTAGGAGGGCAGGCACTGCACAAGGGTTAAGGCTCTCTCGGATGTGACCTTTGCTAACAATTCCTCCACTTGGCACCGTAACTCCTCATTTTCTTTAAGGCTTATTCTGTATTGCGGTCTATTGGGCAAGGTGGCACCTGGAACCAAATCAATCTAATGTTGGATATCACACAAAGGAAGCAATGTATCTGGAAGTGTATCCGGGAAGACATCTACAAACTTTGCCAGCAATGGATAAACATCATCTGGTACAACGGAAACCGATGGGATAGGTTTGCTAATCAATACGTAGACAACCCCAAATTCCTCCATGACATGTTCAAAGTGCATCCTAGTCAAAAGATTGAAACTGTCCCCAATTGGTGAAGCACCTTTGTCTTTACAAGGCAATAACACAATCTTTTTGCCATGAAACATAAACGAATATGTGTTGGCACAATCATTGTGAATAGCCTCATGATCAAATTACCATGGACACCCTAATAGAAGGTCGCAAGCATTCATCGGTATCACATCACACATCAGTTCATCAGTATAAGATGGTCCAATTGAAAATGAAACCAAGGCATGTCTTGAAACAAAGACATCTGTGCCTTTATTCAGTCATGCCAACTTATATGGCTTAGGATGTTTTTCCACTTTTATACCCATTTTTTCCACTGCTACTTTAGATATCACATTCTCACAACTGCTAGAGTCTATGATAAAACGACAAACCTTTCTGCCAATTGTGCATGTGGATTGAAAAAGAGATGTGCGGCGCCAATCATCATCCATGGAACGGGGACTTGAGAAGGTCCGTCATAGCATCAACAGAGGGTCGATGTCACCCTCCAAATGTTCCTCCTCAATTGGCATGTCATCTTCAGTATCAAAAATAGGCTTTGCGGGGGCATCCAAGTCGTTGGCCAAAAGACCTTTATGAATAGGCTTTTGACAATCAGCGGCACGATGGCCTGTTTCTCCATAGTTAAAACAGCAAAAGCTAGTCCCCACACGACCAGGGGGGGAAAAGCAGCCGGTTGTTTCTCTGTTCGAGGGGGCGGCAACTATGGAATTGATTAGGCAGCAAAACCACTACTTGGACTGACAACCTGTCTACCACCAGCATTAGTCTGACAAACTAACTGTTTTTCAGCCTGTAAAGCCCTTTGGTGGGCTTCAAAAACTGTCAGAGGATCAAACATATTGAGGACATCTCATAGTTGAACCCATAACCCGCCAATATCCCTGGAAACCAATTAGTTTTGTGATTCAATGACCTCTGTGCGTGCAAGCAACTGATAAAATTCAGCAGTGTAGTCATCAATGGATCGTGGTCCCTGCCATAGCAATTGAAACCGCTGATATAATTCACACTCATAATTGTAGGGTAGGAATGCTGCTCTCAAGTGTTTCTTGAACTTAACCCAAGAAACAATTTTTGTCTTCCCTGTGCATGCTCGACTCGCCTTTGTTTGCTGCCACCATGCTTAAGCTCGACCCTGCAGTCTGGTTGTAATCAATTGAACACAACGAGGGTCTGGGACCTCCTTGAATTCAAGGATTTCATCAACAGTGTTGAGCCAATCAAGAAGTTCATCAGCTTGTAGTCCACCATGGAATTCAGGAATGTTGACTTTGAATGTAGCCTCCCAACGCCGATCATCCACCCTAGCAGGTATAACTAGGGTGGCAAAAGGGTTTTCTTCAGGGTCAAGGTCTAAATCGCCATCCTAATTAACAGGATCAGGTTGCTGTTGGTGCTGATGAAGAGTAGCCATCTACTGTGGTAAGAGCGCTACCTCTTGACGTAGCTGTTTCATCTCCTCCCGTTGAAGCACGTCCTCCACCGGGGCATCATTCACACGTCTCCTTGGCAGCATATTACAAGATCATTCTAAATCTAACATCAATCTGATGCAGCGTGCGTAGCAAATAGAGGAATTAAAGAAACAATCACTCGTAGATTCAAAGAATGCCGAGAAATTGATAGTAAATAAAGAGAAAAAAATCTTCGAATGTTTATTCATCAAAAACTAACTCCTTCCAAGACGTTACAACCAGTATAATGAAACCCTAATCTCCAAAGATTAAGAAATTGCAAAAACACCCCTAAAATAAAATTAACATAATTTTGTCGGTAAAAACTAAAAAGTGCCATTTTCACCCTCTAACCAATGGAATTTGGTAAAATTCACGCCAGCGCCATGCTGAGTACGGCGTTTTTCTCGAAAGGCCATTTCCACCAAAAAAACTATATTTTCTTGTTGAAAACGGATATTATTGGCTTCTTGGTCAAACTAGGCCCAAAGGGCTTTTGGGTGATCCATCAAAGTCATGTAATCTCACTCCTTTTGCACTACATTAATAACATAATCAGCATTTCCCACCGATTCCTCTCATGATCAAAGATGTTGTTACCTATGAGGAAGATGTTGTCGATTCACTCCTCTAGCCATTGTCAGCTCCATATAATTCCTTGTTAGACCCACTACCCACAAAAGTATAATCCTGATCATACGTGGCCCACTTTTTTTCTTTGAATATTTCACCCAATTACTTCCCCATTCATGGCAATAAAGCATCACACGACAATCCAATAATGAATAACCATATACTATTGAATTTTGAGCCATTATCAATAATTAATGATCAATTGATATCCTTTTAAAGCCCATGTCATGCTTCTTTGTTATCCCTCATTTAATGATAATTGTTCCTTCAATTCATACCACTCAACACATAATCTAAAACTTTAGACTTAAATATTATATGGACCCAACGAGTATTTCATCATCACTTGCAGTTGTCAATGTTCAATTAGAGGCCTTATTTGTGACCTCTATTTTCAAATTTGCTTCAAGTTAATTCCCTATTCTCTCCTAGATCCCTAAATCTACAACTCCATTCATCCATATTTTCTTTCTTAGATCAACGCAATTCTATAAATCCTTATCTTTTCTCTTAGATCCCAAATATCACATATCCTTCCTCTAATATTTCTCACCTCATATGCATTCTCCCTCATCTCAGGCATAGACTCTTAATTTATTTTGAGAGGAACCCCACTGGAAAGAAACTCAGAAGCGTAAAACTAACATTTCCAAAGTTTGAACCCATAATCTCTTTCTTAAAACCCAAATACTTAACTACCATGCCACATGCTCTTGCTATTACTTTAAATACTTAGTAATATTCTTAAACCTAATATTCTTAAACTTAAAACATCTTCCCATTCTCATAATACTATATTTGACTCTTTGAAATTCAAACAATCATATAATCTAATAAACTCATATTTTGAATTAAAATCCACAATAATTTTAAATCTGGGCTATAAACAATATGCTTCCATTGTGTATGTCAAGGGTGCACATGGGGTTTCCACAGGTTTGGCAAAGTCAAAATCTAGCAAGAGTCATCTTCTTGCATGTCTTTAGGCTTCATTTGGTAATAAGAAAAAGTGGTAGAAAAGTTTTCCACCCTTTTCTACGACCTTTAATGAGATTTAACATCTTAACTATCTAACAACTTTACTTTTTTTCATTATTATTATTATTTTCAATTAATATTTTCCATCTTTTCATCCTCAAAACTTATTTTTATTTTTATTTACTTTATTTTTAATCATTATCTCCTATTACATCACAATATACACTCTTTTTTCTTGCACTTTTCCACATTTCTTTTTTTCCACCTCTTTTCTCCATTCTAGAATGGACTAGCTTTTACACAAGCAAGGCCCAGATGTGATGCACAACTATTATATCATTTAAAAAACCAGTTCTTGTATGGCTTATGTTCATTCTGTTTGAGTGAACGAATAAACTCAAAGGCATAATAGTTTTCTCTAGACTGATCTCTATCTATGAAACATCAATTGATTTTTTTTTTCCTTTTTCCTCATCCATCCATGTGGATGTATTTCTAATCACATCCATAGACTTCTTTGGTTCATACAAAGGACTTTGGCAAAGTAAAAATCAGCATTTTCCTTTAGTTGAATCATATCCAATGGTACCCAAGAAAGCAAATTAACGCTTATCACTCAACCTCAATGTCCATTTGTGAGTGAGGAAAAGAGATAAGAAAAAAAGGAATATGGAAAAGTGAGAAAAAAGAGAAGGAATAATGTGACATGATAAAGGATAATGATTAGAAGTAAAGTGAATAAGAATAAAATAGGTAGGTTTTTTGTATGAAAAGATGAAAAATAATGATTGAACATATAAACAATAACGAGTAAAAGTAGGATTGTTAACTAGTTAAGATGTCAAATCACATCAAAAGGTGTGAAAAAAATGGGTGAAAAATGATGGAAAAATTTTTCACCCTCTTTTACTCATTACTAAATGGAGCCTAAGGATGTGTTTGCTTTTGCACTTTCAAAAATCAATCTCACACAAATAGCAAGCTATTTTACCACAAGCTAGTTTTCAATCATTAGCATCAAATGTAAATATTTTTATCCAGTACTGCAGCTTCAGTCTAACCAAACACATAACACAGTGCATTGGAGAGGGAAATTATCCAAAATACCAGAACTTTCCTGTGACACTTGAAGAAATGGAACAATCTATCAAAATATCCAAAAACTGGTAAGTTTCCCTCTATTTCCAATAACAGCATAACTTTTCACTACCATGAATGGCATGAGAAATTTCCATAAATTAATTCCGATCATGGAGTACTATTACCACCAGCCAATATTTGTCAGCTGTGGTAGTACTCCTAGAAAAACTACCTTTTTCAACTAAGACTCAAACAAGGAAAGGTAAACATTTTTCTCTTATCTCATCCTAGAATGATATATCAACAAGAACATGAGTGACAACTCACCAACTTCCAGTCATCATCAACCACAGGAAAACCAGTAATTCTGTGTTCAACAAGCATTTCTAATGCTGCAGAAACCAAATAGAGCATTTTAGAAAAAAAAATGATGTGGTACAGTACAGAAGAAGAAGAAATGTAAATTTCCGCAAACCTTCATCCACAGTAGTGGTAGGCTTTACCACATGCAGACTGTCCTTTTTGGTCATAAATTCGCCTACAGTATACACTGCATTCTTCTGCTGTAGATTAGCATGCAAGGGGGAAAAGGGCGAATGAATTTGGTGAAGAAAGTACAACAAATAAACCAATAAACAAATGCAAGTAATGTTGATATTCGACACTCTCACATGAAGAAAAATCATTATGACAAACAGAGAAAAGCAATTAAACATTATACTACAGATTCAACGCAGGTGGGAGATTAGGTTGGCGAACAACTCAGTTCCAAACCACCAACCTGCTCAACTCTAAACTAATTGTGGTTTCTCATTTGAGTTAGATTGATTTGGACAATTTAATTTGAATTATTTGCATTCTTGTTATGCAATTTACACTTCAGCATTAGGATGGCAGCCTATACACTGTCACAACTTACCAGGGCATTAAAGCATTCACATACAACAAAGCCATAAACATGGGATGATTCTTTTCAGGTTCATGGAGAGTATTGCCGGAGGCCTTGGCCCAAGATCAAACTAACACAGGTTAAGGTTGAGCACTGCAGACCCAAGTCCAATTCACACAAAGATATAGGTGTACCAGTTTGATTCAGGTCAAACCTACCAAACCATAAAATTTGAACATTTTCACAGGAATTTTCCAAGAAATAAGCCACCAATGGGAGACTATTTTTGCTAAAAGAAAGTTGAGACATGAGAACAACATATCAATCTTTACTTCCCCCTGGTAATTGGCCTTTTGTTATATTACTCATTTCTGTACAAACACCTGAATTTTGATCACTCAAGCTCTAAAGCATTCTAGTTCTTGGCAATATCCCCATCCCCAGTCTAAAAATGTGAAAAAATGAAACCTGTGGCTCAAGGAATTGTGGTTTAGCATTCATTCAGAGAATGATAATTGATCTTCACCCATCCTTCCAAGAATATCTTTATGTTTTTCCTTTTCCCATCATAAATTGAAATGCATACAATGAACTTTAGAAAAGAATGAGAAACCCATGTTGGAAAAAGAAAACAAGCAAGGCCACAATGAGCTATTCATAATATGTTAAATAGACTGGGTAAGTTGGCACAGTGAAAACAACATCATGGAGAGCCTCCTAGTGAAAATGAATTTCAAACTATCATCAATCTGATAGTCGCAAATCTAAGGTGTTCGCTTTTATTGTCTTCACAGTTCGAGATACACATCAGATCGTGGATTGCATCTGTTGCATAAACTTGAGAAGACAAGTTTATGGAGATCCACATCCACATTCCAGAGAACCTGCTCCATTTAGCAGCCAGCCTTCATTAATTTTTTGATGTAGCTGCAAATGGGACCATTTGCTCAGCCCATTAGCCCATGACCAGCTCATGAAGCCCAGAAAACTAGTCCATTTCCAGCACAATTACATTTATTTGGAAGACGTTTATATTGCATGATCTGGAAATCTGTATTTGTCACAGGAAGATGTTGGATGCATTGTAAATATTGTGTCTAAAAGGATAGTTTCAGTGGTCTATATAGACCTGTTTTGTTGATTTAGAATCCAAAAATGCTTTTATTTTCAATGGTCAAGTAATTCCTTGTTGGTTATGAACAAATCAAATTATACTCTTTAAGTGATTCCTTGTTTATTGCATTCAGTCTGGTATTAAAAAATGATCATTAAAAAGGCCTTACAGCTGCTATGTAGAGATGAAGGCTGGAGCGATTGCATAATACCTATTATGATTATGTCATAATAACAGTTTTAGCCATTATGATCTCCCTTCATCACATATCTCTTAAAACTTTTTCATGCCCCACATCCTAATCTCTCTCCAAAGTGAAATCCATGAAAAATCTAACCAATTAACCACATTTTGAGTTATTTTAAATATCAAAAGCCCAAATTCCAAAGTGTACTAGCCGAATTGGAAAGTCCAACGATACATTTCAAAAAGGAAATTTTTCTGAAAACCTACAGCCATTATAGGGGTCTAATGGCCTTTTCGAGTTACAAGCTGTAATGCAAATGTAACAGTGCCAGCCATTACAGCCATCATCAGTCATTCAGTCGTCACCAAGATTTAACACGTCGCCTGCTGTAAGTGATTCTACCCCAAATGGTTGACTCCTTCCAAGGGGGTTGAAACTATTTATTCAATTGAGAGATCATACAACTTTGCTGTCGACCCAACTGTCATCGAAGTCGCTCAATAAATCATATGTGAAAACATAGAAAGAAACAATCAAACAACCTACCACCCTCAAAATATGAGCAAAAACAGCATGGAGGTACAGCATACACAACCATGAACAAAAAAGTAACAGCTTGCAGGTTCATATGATGCCATAATTCTCCCACAAGTCCAATTTATGATTCAACATCTACCAAAACTCATAACTCACTTCTAAGGATACTTGAATTTGCAGGAACACTGAGTGCATCAGAGCTAGTGCATTGCTGCAAACAAGAAACACACCATACCAGGTTCTTCATCCCGTAAGCTGGATACAAAATATTTTTTGTAATTGTTTTCATTGTCCAAAGTCCAAACCACCAGAACACTATATCGATTAATTAAAACAAGATTCCCATGCTTTATGGGTTTACATTTTTAATTTGTAGTGCATCACAAGAAGAATAATCTTGCTAATAATTAGACCTTATATAGCCCAGAATCCAGCAGTTACATGCCTTTCAAGGCCAACTTCATAGTAACGCATTGCCCTCCAAAATCCAACCCAACAATACAACCAACGAAAACTCATTACAAACCCAGTTCGAATGAATAAAAATCAATAAAATGCAGTCACCAGTCAACAAACCAACGAAAACCCAGAACGCGAAAAAGAGTAGAAACTCCCAAAGGAAAACGAGAACATTATGGAAAGACAGTAACATACAGGAGTCGAATTCGTCGACAAAGCGCTGCTCCTCGCTGCGACGAGAGGCCGTCGATACGCCTGGTCCGATACATCGATGGATCGGGAGAGACGATGATGGTCGGCTGAGAGGGCTTGGCCGCGCGTAGAGAGCCAGGGAAGACGACGACGTGCTGAAGACGGAGTCGATGGAGGGTTGAGACGAGAGAGAAGGAGGGCGTCTGAGAGGAAGAGCGAATCCATGGAAACTAGTGAACCTTCTCGAAGCCTCCAGAAACGAAATCGTGGAAGAGCAGCCGACTCTTTTTTCTCTTCCTTCCGCTTCCCTGCTCGACTCTCCTTATTATCTGGTGCCCGCGAGCGCTACAGGGAGAGGGAAAAATCGGAAGAGGCGGAGGGAGATAACGCCTACAACGCTTTCCCGGAAATCCTACTTTGCAGCTTTTGCCACATTCAATCCCTCTTGTTTTGCGAAAATATAAGAAACTCCCTGCCCTTGGTAACGGTGGTTCGATAATAAGGACCCCAGAGATGAAAATCTCTTTTTTGGCCTTTTTTAATTTGATGTAATATTTATGTGCTCTAATAATTTTATTTTTTATTCTTATGTATATTTTTAATTACTACCGTTTATTATTAATATTATTATTATTATTAAATTTATTTTCTTTATTTTTTATTATCATTAGTCCCATCTTTTTAATCTCAATTTTCAAACTTCTTTTTTTTTTCCTCTTCTCCCCTTGTTCTTCTTTTTCCCTAATTCCAAACAAAAGCATAATGCAGAAGATTCCTACAAAAAATAAAAGGCCGGAAGGTTTGGGTCCCAATCATTAACGGCGGCCGTCAGCTTGTGAACGTCGTAAACGTTATTTTTCAAATGAGAACCGGGAAGAAGAAAAAGGAGGCAGACGACTTTTACACGGCTGTTTGGCACCACGCGGGCGGTGATGGCAAGCATCGAGCATGGGAGGCTGAAGGCAACACAGCATTATTGGGATGAGGGGCTGTGGCTAATTAGTAAAGAATTTGATTGGACACTAACATCAGATAAAAATTATTTTTGTATGAAATTATTGTAATTAATAGTTACAATAAAACTAATTAAAAATATTTGATACTATTGTTTTAAATAAAATCTATAAAAATGTATAAATTGTAAAAACTTAACACATTTATATTGCTTAAGTTAGCCCAAAAATTTAAACAATTGCAATGTCTTGTCAACAATTCAATCCATCAAAATTTATTAAAATCTAATTGTTCGACATTGCTTGAAATCTAACCACACAAACTATTATTCCTGCCTACACTTGACCAAGCGTGACGGTCTAATCTTGACCATCTACACAAATTATTATTTAGGAAAAAATTAGAAATATATTTAAGAAATAAGTAATTTCCTTAATATAATGTCTATTATGTTCCTTGCATTGATAATTTTAGATATTTTAGTCTGTCTAGAATTTCTTAAACAAATTATGGAGGGAGGAATAAAAGCGGGGCCCATGGTATATACTTCACTCATCTCGCTTTTACAAATATTTTAAATATGATATATACTGTTCACACTAAAATTCGATAAATTAGACAATTAGGTGGGCTGCAGAAAAGAAAATGGTAGAAAAGAATGCTTTCATCATGGAATAATTTTATGATTATTGGAGATTCAGTTAATGTTATATGCACCATCCACATTGTTAATCATATATTTTTATTTGATAAATAAATAACAAAATTTTTAACCATAAAAACTGGTTTATATTATATTTTTTACAGTGAATACTCTAGTTTTTACCATTCCTATTTTTTGCACCCCGCCTGATTTTATGATTTGGATAATTTTTAATATGAATGGTATGTATTATATTTAAAACATTTTAAACGGGACGAATGAAATATATACTGTGGGCTATAGTTTAGTCCTGGGTTACATACAATCCGTGTTCCCTAGGGCCCAATCAGTGGCATGAAAATGAAAGGAAGAAAATAAAATGGAAAGAAAATGATGTCATTAATATAGAATAATAAAAGTCACCGAGGAATAAATTTTAAATAATTGGAAGTATAGATAATAATTTAAAAAGTTATAATTATTCAAAAAGAATATATTTAAAAATCAAATCTTGAAAAATGAGTTATGCATTGGAATGGTTTCACACATTTAAGGTGTTGGTTTCCTATGCATATGCATATGATGGATCCCATAAAAACAAGAATCGAAAATGTTTTTTTTGCCTTTTTACTTTTTTTATATGTTTTTTGATATAATTTGACATCTTAATTATCTAATATTTTTTTCTATTATTATCTATATTTTAATTATTATTTCATATTTTCAATACAAAAATTATCAATTTTATTTTTATTCATTTTATTTTTGAGTATTATCTGCTGTTATATCACCTAATTCCGTCTTTTTTTTCTAATATTTCTACTTTCCATTTTTTCCCACATCTTTTCCCTGTTCCCAAACACAACAATATAAAAGTTAGGTAAATTTTGTTAAAATTAGTAAGTATTTTTACCCCCATATC
>JAYJMB010041447.1:511-32182 GCA_036873735.1 Pouteria campechiana
TCCAATATTCCATTGGCAAAGGCGTGTCTTCTAGTGGTGAAATTGGATCCCTAGACCTCTTATTCTTGTTAATCTCTCTACATTAATTGTAATTAGTGAAAGCACTTGATTTAAACCCATACACCTAACGGTAATAATCTAACTTTTGAAAGAATGAACCCAAGTGAGGCATTAAATCCAATATTCCATTGGCAAAGGCGTGTCTTCTAGTGGTGAAATTGGATCCCTAGACCTCTTATTCTTGTTAATCTCTTTGCATTATCTTTATCTATTTATTTACTTTTATTCTATTAAGTTTCTAAAATTATACCAAACCTTTTTCCAAGTCTATTTAGTTATATACTTAGCAACTAAGATTAATTAAGTTGGTTTGCCATTATCTATGGGATTGACCCTTGCATTGCACACTTTATTGCTATACGTCTATACACTTGCGAGGAATTATAATTTGAACCATTAAAACCCCCTTTGTTGAATGTAGTGCTTTCCATTAACTAAAGTTCTAAACCAATTGACTGCTTCTTCACTCACAAAGGTGGGTTGCATTGAGATATTCTGGGATAAGTTGCTGAGTTATATATTTGGTGCCATTTGATAAACACCTAGTGTACTACAATTTTCTAGTTGAAAACAACCACTTTCCTTCATAATAGAGAGCAATGTCACACATAATGAGACTTACACTTCCCGCATGGTCTACACATCACTCTGCCTTTCATAATTGAAGGCAACAATGCCACAAAAAGAAATGTCTTCAACTTCAATGCAAAGAACCTTAACTTCATAGAAGAATTTTCATAAATAGTTAGCATACCTAACCTCTACTTTAGGTATTGACAAATTTTCTATTTTCCAATTCTTCCCATCTCCAACTAACAAGTTTGCAACAAAATTAGCTCTCAAGTATGAAGAGAACTTACTTCATAGCCCTTGCTTTTACAAAATCCCTATGTGCTTGTTAGACCTTCTTTCCTAAGGTTTTCTGGATTGTAAGGGAATGAATCAATGGCTAAAATTGGTAGGAAGTAGATGTATATTTGGTGTTTGGGGTGTGTGGGATTCTGTGTTTGACAATGGAGGGCAAGGTGTGATGGAATTTATGAGAGAAGGTTTGAAATGGATGGCTCTAGTCATGTTTCAAACAAAAGAGAAGGTGATTGTTCAATAGAATATGGAAGGAGAAACAACAATTTAAATGGTCATTTGAAGTAGTTCTAGCACTGCAGTGCCCAGCTACTAGACTCGGGTGTATTATTGATGGATCGAATGGGCGCTATGGCACCCACCTGCTTGTTTGTTTTGTGTTGTTCAGGACTTGACCAAGCACTGTGACTCCCATTGGCTAGAACTTGCTTGCATCTATATTGTTGATTGGGCACTGCGGTGCCCACTTGCTTGTAACTCCTTGATGCATTGGACATTAGTGAAATTTCTCATTTTGCAAAATAAAGATTAAGTCATTTTATTGTGGGAAGAACCAACTAACTAATGCATGATTAAAGGTTAAAATTGATTAACTAGAACTAATGCAAAGAAGTTTAAATCTACTAAAGATGCAATTAACAACTAAACTAATACAAATTAAACGAAGGAAGTTCAGAAACATGGTTTGCCTCCCAAGAAGTGCTTAAGTTATAGTCATTAGCTAGACTCTTCCCCCTTTACTAAACATCTTTAAGGTGGATTTTGGCTTTTCAGCGCTCCGGTTCTTCAAATCCTAATGTTGGTTGGTGCTCAATACTTGGCAGTTTTCCTATTGAAGTAACTTCTTGAGAATGGACTTATCCCACAAAGTATCTCCATTTATTTGAACTGCAAGAATCCAGCCATGGAACTTTCTCAATGATGCCTCCATGTTGAAGAGTAGATGGAATAGGTTGAGTTAAACTTAGTTTCAAAGGATCTTCTGAATTGCCAAAGTGTTGAGATACAAAGGCATTGATTTCATCAACATTAAAGCAACTAGCACTAGCTCCTGGATACATGATTTCACTAAAGACCTTGAAAATCACCTCTTCTTCCTCTACCAAAAGCTTTAACTCACCCTTTTGGAAATCAAACAATGTTCATCCATTTGCCAAGAAAGGTCTCCCTAATATGATAGGGACATCTTTATCTTTCTCTGTATCTAACACCACAAAATCTATAGGAAATATGAATTTATCAGTTTTGATCAGTACATCTTCAATGACACCGCTTGGATGCTTGATGGATCTATCAGCCAATTACAAAGAGATGGTGGTGGGTCTTACCTAACCCAAGCTTCCACAAAGGCATTAGATTTATACTAGCACTATGGTCACACAATGCCTTTTCATACACAGAATTTCCAATAGCAATTGGAATGATGGAGCTTCCTAGATCTTTAAGTTTTGAGGGCAACTTCCTTTGAATGAAAACACTACATTCTATTGAAACAAACCTCTTTACTAGGCTTTATTTTGATGATGAACATATTTAACCAGCCAAGTTTTGATGAGGAGCAAAAAGCACATGAGTGAAGTTTACGTTACTAATCATTAGTTCCCAAGTGTGCAGTAATAAACAATATACCAGGAAAATAGCATAAGTGGATAGTGTATACAAGACTATATCATAGACAAGATCCACTAGTTTTTTTAGGAAGAAAATGTAAATGCTCAAATGAGAAAGAATAACACTGAAACTTTGAAGAAGTAATGTGTGAAATAACTTCATAACATGCCTCAAAAAACTGCCAAAGTAATCTAGACTTATGCTCAAGGTCAAATAAGAATCAAGGCTTCAAAATGAATAAAACAATATAAGTTTCACACTCAAGCAAAGAGATAGACACCACATAACCAATTCTGAACATAGAATAAGACTCGGACATTGCTGAACAAGAAGCACAGAAGCTGCAATTGCAAAGCTATTCTCGGACATAAAAATTTAGTCCTGGACACCGTTGAAGACTGAAGAGAAAAGCTAAAAACTATCTAGAAGTCCAAGTCCAAAAATTGTAACTGCTGAATCCCAAACATAGCCAAATTTGAAGATGCATGTCTGAAATATTAAACTCAGACATAGCCAAAAGTCATGCAACAAAATCCAACTAGCAGCTGTCCAAGTCCAGAAACTGAACATCGGACATGACCATTCAATTCCAGACATGGCAAATCATTTCCAGACATAGGTAAATGAAGTCTGTTGCAACCTGAACTCAAGTTTTAGTCTAAAAACTTAATGTTGAAAATGGCCATTCAATTCCAGGCATGGTGATTCATTTCCAAATATAGAAGAATGAAGTCTATTGCAATCTAAGCACCAGTCCAAGCCTAAAATATTAACATTAAACATGACTATTCAGAAACCAAACATGATGGTTCATTTTCAAACATGTCCAAGAGTAGTTTGTTCAAGCTTAACAACTCAAGCAAGTCTGAGAACTTAATTTCAGAAATTAAAATTGAACTCAGACATGGCTTAATAGATCTTAGACATGAAAACCTATGAGAGAGCCCCAAGAGACAAAAAAACCCTATCAATTCACTTGCATTAAATGAATGTTGTCTTCTCCAATGAGCAAAATTTGAATTCAGCTATTAAAGGAGTAAAGAAAGACCATTCTGAGTAGTTACAAGAGGTAGACTTTTTGAGGTAAATAAGAGAAGCAAACAAGAGCATTTATTGTCAGACATTAAAGTTTTATTCCAAGCTCTACTGAGCCAAAATACCATATGCAATTAAAGAATGTTATCTGCAACAATTTAAGGGAGTCTAAAACTCTATATTAATTGCTATACATTAATTTTTGTTGCATTTAGTTGTGTGCAAATTCAGCCTATGTAAGAGGCATTTATTATTGTACGTCTTTCATTGATTGGGATAGCAAGCAAGGGGCTTTCTAATCTTGTATAAGTTTGTTGGTCAACTTTGGAAACCAACTGGGATAAGTTTGTTGATAAGATCTAGAAAACCAATTGGCGATTAGTGGAACCTAAGTGAAGTGAGTGAGGCTAACTCAGAGAGAGGAGTAGGTACTGTGTTGTGGACCAAACCTCTATAAAATACATGTGTGCTCTATGCTGCGTGATTCCTCTTCTAGTTATTACATCACCTTTGATTTTATATTGACCAAAATTTTAAAAGCTCAATTCCCCCAACCTCCTCCTATTGAGTTACCTTAGGTTGGGATCAATAATGGGTATCAGAGCGGGCTTCAACAGTTAATCTGGATTACCAATTTTTTAAACTGCTTAAAGTGATCCCTATGGCCAATAATATCCACAACACCATAGTTGAAGGACAATTAACCACCAGACCCTCATTCTTTGATGGCACCAACTATGGGTACTGAAAGACGCACATGCAAAATTTTTTATAGACATTAACTATAAGTTATGGCAAATCATCAAAGATGATAAGAATGTCATGAACACAGAAGACAAATATACTATTGAAGATATTGTATTAGTAGAGAGAGATGCTAAAACTAAGAGTAGCCTCTACTGTGCATTATCGTTGTAGCACCAAGGGTATTAAAAAAATCCATGCCGGGGTGTCGTTCAATGGCCAAGGTTGGCGGGTTAGGTTTGTAGCCCCATCCCATTTCGTTTTGGTTCATTCTGTTTTGTTTTCTTTCTCCCACTCCCCTAGCCCTTACCCTAGCCTCTTTTCTACCTAATTTATTGCAATTATAGCTAGAAAGGAAGATTATACATGCATGGGAGTCATCAACTATGAAACCCATACCAAGTTTTGGTCCTTTTGATGGTAGCTAGAGGAAGAAAACCCAATTTTCCACAATTAGAGGATGCTATTTCATGTCTTGAGCTTGGATTCTCTTATATGGGTGGAAGCTACACTTGGAATGCATGGTAAGTCATTTTTCCTCAACCAAAATTCATGGATTTGGTTGCTAGGCTTTTTGTGAACTGGAGTAATTTGGGGAAATTTAATGCTTTAGATGTAAATACCATGGGAGAAATGGTTAATGGGTTAATTATCATGATTTTGGATGGATTATCTGCATAAGAAATGATATTTCGTCCTAAGTTAGGGTTTGAGAAAAGTGAGATTTGGGGGTTTTTACATTTTATGTGAAATTATCATGAGGAAATTGACTAAGAACTAGATTATAGTGGTTTAAGACTTGTTGAAAGGTGGAAAAGCTGATTTTGGGCCATGACCTGAGTAAAGGCCAGATAGAGGCTAGAAAGGGGATTTGTGTATAGTAAGGTTAAGCAATTGAATCATTGAATTATGGGCTTAATCAACTTTTAAGTGAGCTTAATTACATGTTAATTGAATTGTAGATTTATTACATGTTGATGGATATGAAATTCTTTTGATACCCTGTTGAATCATATGAATTAAATAAAGAGTACAACCTGTTTAAGAGAATGTTTCACTGAGGAAAGTGGTGTGAATGACTAACCATATTACAGCCTTGGATTGCCATGAGAGAAGCATTAATATGATGTCTTTGATACAAAATTAGAAAGTGTTTAAAGAAAAACATAAGTTAGATGGACTTGTCATAAAGTTTAGAGTGCGGCTATGCACTTGGAAGTTGAACAGATTGGAAAATGGAATGATTGATAGTATAATTCATTGACTTGATATAAATTAGTTAAAGTTTCATTGGTAAATAAATGATATTATTGTATGCATAGGATTATTGAGCTTGGATGGGAAGCTTTAGAACCTGTAGAGTTATGAAAATTAAGAGGTTATGAAAGAATTCATCAATAAGGTAAGTAGGTTGTTTTCTGATTGAATGTGTTGATTGATGGGGATATGTAATATCCTATGCTTTGTATCCAGGCATCTATGCATGAATGGGGATAGTGGATATCCCGTACTTTGTTAAAAGTTGATATTATTATGTTTTCTGACTACATGAATGTTGGGGATGATGAGTATCCCTTGGATTCAAATGATTAGTGTATCTTTTATAATACAATCAAAGGTTTGCTAGGGATAGAAAGTATTTCGAGTCTTTATGCGTAATGGTCAATATTCTTGTGTATGGATATCTCTTTGAGAGGGATAAAGAATATTCAGTTGTTGGTTTCTTGCATGGACTGTTAGGGATGGAAAATATCTCATGTTCTTTTTAAGATGCTAAGCTGAATGTGTGATTTGTTGATTGATGGGGATAAGGATTATCCCAGAATGTATATGAAATTGGGAGTATTATATGAGTTGTAATTGATATAATGATATGATACTATGCTTGAATGGCACAATTATGATATGTGATGCCTACATGGCATAATTATGATAATTGCCATGTATGATATAGTAAACACATGACTTGTGTTAGTATATGCCTAAATAGCATAGGTTATTGTAAAGGAATTTGGAGGACTTGAGCCTCCTGGATATATATTCATTTATGATTACTTTAATATTTTGTATTCATGTTCTAGTCTAGAATATGTATTTTTCATTGACTATTGTTTTCTAACCATGCCTATTTACTGAGTTGCTAGGATCACGCCTTCTTATTCTATTTTTTTAACTAACAAGACAGGTAAAGAATCCCAATTGTGGATTGGGACTGGTGAGCAAGAATAGAAGATATTTTGTTGATATGATAGAATTTTGGGATTGGAATCCCATTGTGTATTTATATAATGGTAATGTCATCATATAATTATTGTACTTGAAAGAATCAGAAAGATGTATATTATAATGTATTGGCATTATTTGTGACAACATGGTATCTGGAAAGGTATAACTCTAGTGACATGTATTGCCATCTTAAATTCAGTTTCAATCTGGGCAGATGTGGGAATGGGTGAGTTGTGGATATGTTTGTGATTATGATAGAAATTTATAGTGATTGAGATTATTGTATAAGATAAATGTATGCACAGGTATAAATGCTTATATTTTAGGGTAGATTCTGCTAGAATTTTGGCAAAATATTTTCCTTAGAAGTGGAAAAATAGTAGGATGATGGTAAAATGCATAGGCCCCAAGGAGCAGGGCATTATAATGGCCTTCTAAGTTTGAAAAGATTTTTGCATGTAGCTTAACAAAAGTGATTTGGGACAAGCTAAAAGTTGCACATGATGGTACTAATCAGGTCAAAGAGACCAAAATTAATATACTTATGTAGGAATATAAAGCCTTCCATATCCAAGACAATGAAATAATATCAGAAATGTTTAGAATATTTCAAAAGATCACCATAGGCTAAGTGGTCATGGAGAAAAATATGAGAAACCCAAAATGGTGAAGAATATCCTGAGATCTTTGCTAAGACAATGCATGGCAAAGGTCATAACTATTAAGAAAGTAAGAGACCTGGACAAGATGAAAGTTGAAGAGCTTATGGGTTCGCTTATGATCCATGAATTTTAATGAAGCAAAAAGATCAAGAAGAATCAAAAGGAAAGAAATGAATAGCACTGAGAACTAAATTAGAAGATAATTCCCAAAGTGAAGCTTCAACGAGTGGAGATGAAAATGATGATGATAAGGCGATGCTAAATAGAAGATTTAGAAACATGTTCAAAAGGAAGACTAGAAGTAACTCTAGAAATTTTACAACAAAGACAAAGAAAAGATGTTCCTACTTGATACAATTGTGGAAAGCTTGGTCAAATGAGTTATGATTGCCAAGAACTTGATAAGAGGCAAGGGGAACAATAGAACAAAAAACATAATTCATATCCAGAAAAAAAAAACATAAATTACTACAACAAAAGCTTCAACAAAAAGAAAGCACTTGCAGCATCAGAAATGATCGCAATATGCTACATGAAAATGTAAATGATAGTGAGGATGAACACAAAACAAAATCTAGTAGACAAACACCTAGAAAAGGAGATCAAGGAGAATATCGCACAAGAATCAACTTCATGGCCATCAATGAAGATGAAGTAACTTCTGAACTTGAATCTCAAAGTTTTCTTGATGAATTAGAAAGTTTATATATAGATTTCAAAGCTTCAAAAGCCAAATACAAGGAGATAAAGAAGGAGCTATTGAAAGTAACCAATGAATACTCCAAGTTGAAAGATGAAAATAGTAAGATCAAGAATAATCAATGCACCATTTGAGAACTTGAGCAGGTTAAGGGAGAAAATAATGCCCTGAGACAGTCCTTAAACTCCACCTTATTTACAATGAAATCAAAGAGGTCAGCAACATAAGGAAAAGAATTATAATTTTAGAAGAAAATAAAGGACCAAACAAACTATGCTTTAGATTCCTAAGATAGTTGTAGATGTAGTAAATGCAATTCAATCTCCTAAAATTATAGTAGTAGTACCCAAGGAACAATGGGTACCAAAATTTGCTGCCATTAACCCACTTGGACCCATTCTCAAATGGATACCAAAGATTAAAGCCTAACCTTGTCATTATTGGTGTGTTGGAGAGCCACAAGTAGTAGCATATAGTACATTGATAGTGGTTGCTCAAGACACATGACAAGGGAGAAGGAGCTATTCAAAGAATTGAATAAAATATGTATTGGAATATTGACCTTCAGAGATAATGGGAAAGGTAGAATGGTTGGGATTGGTAAGGTCCACCAACCACATTCTACTATTATTTCAAATGTACTTTTAGTTAGGGGATTAAAACATAATCTTCTGAATGTTATTCAATTCTATGATAGTGGTTACAAGGTTATGTTTGAATCTCACACTTGTTGAGTCCTAGATTAGAATGACTCAATTGTAATTCTAGGCAAAAGGCATGGAAATGTGTATATAGTAGACTTATTTGATATCCAAGCTAAATATCTTGTTAGTAATAATGAGTCCCTACTATGGCATAGAAGATTAGGACATGTAACAAAGAAATGATAGAAAGACTATACCAAAAGGATCTTATAATTGGCTTACCAAAACTGAAATTTGACAAAGGACAATTGTGTGATGCATGTCTAAAAGGAAAGCATGCAAAAGGATCTTTGAAGCCAAATAAACATGTATACACAACTAAGCCATTTCAATTGCTAAATATGGACTTAGTTGGACCAACGAGAACTAGAAGTCTTGGAGGGAAACATTACACATATGTCATTGTTAATGACTATAGTAGATATACCTGGGTAATGTTTCTTGCATCCAAAGATGAGGCCTTTTCACTCTATGAAGTCTTTTCCAAGCAAATGTAAAATGAACAAAGCTCTCATATAGTTATCATTAGGAGTGATTATGGTGGAGAATTTGAAAACCATAAGTTCGCAGCGTACTGTGAAAATAATGGTATCTTTCAAACTTTCTTTGCACTTAGAACACTTCAGCAGAATTGAGTAGCAGAGAGGAAAAATTGAACCTTATAAGAAATGACAAGGACGATGTTGAGTGAATATAATCTGCCACAATATTTTTGACCTGAAACTATGGATATTGCCTTTTCCATTATCAATATAATTCATACCAGGTCAATACTCAAAAAAATTCCATTTAAGTTGTATTATGGCAAGAAGCCTAACATATCATTTTTTATACTTTTGGTTGTAAATATTTTATTCTCAATAATGGAAAGGGAAATCTTAGAAAATTTGATAAAAAATTTGACAAAGGAATATTTCTTGGTTATTCCATTGTTAGCAAAGCTTTTAGAATCTACAATTTGAGTAGTGGAGTTGTAGAAGAGTCTATTCATGTCAAGTTTGATGAATCAACTAACTGTTTGAAAAGATCAAAGAATTTTGATGATGAAGTAGACAGACTTATAGTAGTTTTAGAAAGGATAACTTGTATAACCAAGATAAATAAACTCCTCAAACAAAAATTGCAAAGGATGGAGTGGATAGGTAGTTTGAATCATCCACTAGTGAGGAATACGAGGAAGGTAACTCTTCTTTTCCTAAAGATTGGAAATTCATGCATGATCAGCCTAAAAACCAAGTAATTGTTGATGTGTACAATAGAGTTAGGACTAGATCATCTTATTACCAAATATGTGAAAATTTTGCATTCATTTCTCAAATAGAACCAATTTGCATAGACCATGCATTAGAAGATGAGAATTGGATTTTAAATATGCAAGAAGAATTGGACCAATGTAAAAGGAATGATGTGTGGACTTTAGTTCCAAGACCAAATCACCAATCGATTATAGGAACCAAATGGGTCCTTAGTACCAAATTTGATGAATCTGGAATTGTTGTGAGGAACAAGGCAAGATTAGTAGCAAAGGAATACAATCAAGAAGAAGGGATTGATTTTGATGAATTATATGCCCCTGTTCCTAGGATAGAAGCCATAAGAATGTTGTTGGCATTTGCATCATTCATGAACTTAAAACTTTACCATATGGATGTTTAATCTACATGTTTGAATGATTTCATTAATGAAGATGTCTATGTGGAACAACCCCCTAGGTTTGAATATCCTCATGATCCCAACCATATCTTCAAACTCAAGGAAGCCATCTATGGATTAAAGTAATCTCCTAGAGCATGGTATGAGAGGCTAAGTAGATTTGTAATTCAGAAAGAATTCTTATAGATTAAAGTAAATAGAACACTCTTCACTAAGCATGCTATGAATGGCATTCTCATTATGCAAATCTAAATTGATGACATTGTATTTAGAGCCATTAATGAAAATCTTTGTCAAGAATTTTCTAAGTTAATGAAGGGAGAATTTTAAACTAGTTTGATGGGAGAATTTGACTTCTTCTTGGGACTGCAAATAAAGCAGATAAAGGAAGGAATTTTCATCCACCAAGCTAAATACACAAAAAAACTATTGAAGAAATTTAATCTTGAAAGGAAGAAAACATGGGAGAAGTGAATGAGAATTGTACATTCAATCTTGACTGATGGCTTCTCTTCTCTCCCTTCTAATCCCTTAAAGCACACATTCTATCTTAGAATCAATAGGGATTAAATCGCTACTCCCAGATCTTCGCATACACTTATGAAAAGCCCTAACAAAGAAACAAAAATTTCAATGAATCACAAAAATAAAATAAAAAATTTCAAAGCAAAACTAGAGTTATTTATTTTAATATTGGTAAAAATTAATGTCCCTGGCAATTGCGCCAAAAACTTGTTGTGAATTTTCCAAATGCAAGTGTAGGTATCATCAATAAGTGATAAAGTGTGAATAAGAGATCATTCCAATGAGGACTTAGAATTACCAACTACTAACTACTCTAACTCTAATTTTTGTCAAGAATCAAAATATGGTAAAAAGATGAAAAGAGAAGAAATCTAAACTAATGGAGTTTGGCAATGATGAAAATCTAAAGATGTAAAATAATTCAATAATTAAGACATCTAGGGGTTCTCGAGTTCACCAGATTAATCCTATTTAATTTCAACTATTTTAATCAATCAATATTTATTCCTATGTTGATAACTAATTTCTCTTGTTTAATTGTTATTCTTTCTCAAGTCATAACAATCTATCCTAATTTACAAATTTCTTACATCTCTATGAAAATTTAGGACTAACCAAGATGCATTAAGATCAAGAAATTCATGGTGTTATATAAGCTTCATAGATATCTCTATCATCATGACAATCTTATGGTGATTAATCATGGTCTAATTCAATTATCTCTTCTCAACGTCAAATTGAATCACAAGTCATGTTGAAAGGACCAACATTCTTTCACAAGCACTAAAATCAGATTAAACACTCAACATAGATAATGAATAAATAGAATGAAATTAAATAATCATAATCCCGCTACATCATTCCCCTAGAATAAGGTGTTTAGTTCATAATGTAATTAAAAAATTGTAAAGATTGTCTTAAACACGATCAAGAAAATGGAACAATTGAAAAAGAATAAGAAAAGATCAAAGAATAATCTTCTCCAAGTAGTACTCTCTGCCCTTTTGCTCTCTTGTCAACTTCCATTCCTTGCAAAATAATCCCAATAAAAAATTGTGTAATTGCTGCCTCTTTTTCCTTATCCTCCATCTCCTGGTCAAAAGTCCTAATGGATGTGTTCATCTCCATTTTCATATCCCCCTCATTAGGGTTAAGCATCTCTTGTAAAAGTTAAATAGCCGTTATGCACAAATCGCAACGTTGTCGCACATTAGGGCGCTAAGGCACCCAAGTTATGTCCAAAGAACCCATTGAAGACCATTTTGTGGGCTTTGCGGTGCCCAGATGCTACCTTCCCATGTTGCATCTCCAATTAACATGACTGGGTGCTGTGGCGCCCAAGTTTTGCCTTCTTGTGAGCATTTTTCCTTCAATGTATTGGGCATTGCGGTGCTCAGTTGCTGTCCATTTTGTGCCTTCGTCATTCAACCACTTATTCTCTCATTTAAACTTCATTGCAAATTCCTCTTTCTTCCTCATTGGTTCTCCCATGTTTTCTTCCCCTTTCTTTTATTCACATGCTTATAAACAAACACAAACAAAAAAACCATAAATCATTAAGAATCAACTAAAGAGCAAGCCAAAAATTAGCTCAAAAGATATGATAAAAAGTGAATAAAATTCACTTAGCAAATGCAATGCTGGTTTAATAGTATATGAAAATGAGGAGCAAGAAAGCAACACTTCAGATCAGGTAATTTATGATGAATTTTGTTTAAATTGCAAGAAGAACATACAACTCTTCTTGATGAATCAAAAATTGCAATTGAAAAATATGCAAAGTTGAAAAAGGAATTTCAAATTCAAAAAGAAGTGCTTCTAAGAATGCAATTTGAGTTTAAAGTTCTTTTTGATGAATATTCTCAATTGAAATATAAAAATGACCTTTTGAAAACTCACTTAAAGAAATTGTTGGGTGAAAATAAGAAATTGAATCAAGATTGTATTTTTTTGAGAAATGAAAACAATAAGTTGAAGTTTAAACTTTCAACTCATCAAAATCATTTTGTCAATCAAAATTTTAGAAGGAAGACTTTCATCTTTCTAAAAGGCCATAGTCATTTTTGCAATAAAATTAGACATGTTGCTTATAATTGTACGGTAACAAGATTACAAAATAATGGAATTAGATTGATTTGGGTGCCTAAACAATTTGTTATTGTTGTAGATTTTTCTAGTGCAAGTATGCATATCGTTAACAAGTAATAAAGTGCGAATAAGAGATCATTCTCATGAGGACATAAAATTACCAACTACTAACTACTCTAATTCTAAATTTTGTTTAAAGAATTAAAATGTGGTAAAAAGATGGAAGAGAAGAAATCTTAACTAATGGACTTTAACAATGATGCATAATCTGGATAGATAAAAGAGACCATGGTTGAGAAATCTAGGGGGTTCTCGAGTTCACCAGATTAATCCTATTTAAATTCACCTATTTTAATCAATTAATATTTATTCCGATGTTGATAGCAATTGTTTCTTATTTAATTAAGTCATAATAATTTATCCTAGTTAGCAAATTTCTTACATCTCTATGAAAATTTTGAATTAACAAAGATGCATTAAGATCAAGAAATTCTTAGTGTTACATAAGCTCATGGATATCTCTATCATCATGACAATCTTATAGTGATTAATCATGGTCTAATTCAATTATCACTTCTCAGTCTCAAATTGAATTACAAATCATGTTGAAAGGGCCGACATTCATTCACAAGCACTAAAATCATATTGAACACTCAACATAGATAATGCATAATAAGAGTATTGAATTAAACAGAATGAAACTAAATAATCATAATCTGGCTACATCATTCCCCTAGAACAAGGTGACTAGTTCATCATGTAATAAAAAGAAATAATAAATATTGTCTTAAACATGTTTAAGAAAAGGAAACAACTAAAAAAGAACAATCAAAGATCAAAGAATAATCTTCTCTAAGTAGTACTCTTTGCTCTTTGCCCTTCCTCTCTTGTCAGCTCCCTTTCCTTGCAAGAAGAATCCTAATCCAAGTTTGTCTATTTGTTGCCACTTTTTCCCTTTTCAACTTCCCCTCCTTGCCAAAAAAGACCCTAAGGATGTCTTTATTATTCTATTTATGTCCCCCTCATTAGGGTTAAGCCTCTCTTGTATAAGTTAAACAATTGTTTTGCAAAAATCGTAAGGCTGTAGCACATTTGAGCACTGCGATGCTCAAGTTCTGCCCAAAAATTCCTCTTAGAAAATCTCTTTTAGGCACTATGATGCCCAATTTTTCTTCTTTGAAATTCTTCTTTGGGCATTATGGTGCCCACCAATTTTCTTCCTTTTTACTTCTTTGAAAAGCTTTAAACATGATTCTCCTCTTTGGCCACTTGTTCTCTCTTCCAAACTCCATTGCATTTTCTCTTTTTCCTCATTGATTCTCCCATGTTGTCTTCACTTTTCTTGCTTTCAATCTTACGAATGATTTCATCATGATATTTCTTA
Organism: Pouteria campechiana; assembly: GCA_036873735.1. Lineage (NCBI taxonomy): Eukaryota > Viridiplantae > Streptophyta > Magnoliopsida > Ericales > Sapotaceae > Pouteria > Pouteria campechiana. Next base: position 14,768 of record JAYJMB010041447.1, read on the forward strand.
GTTCACTCCTTATAGATCTTGGCATTCTCATATGCCTCATTCCTCAGCTCCTCAAGTCCATGAAGCCAAAGTTTCCTCTACTCTCCTACCTTCTCCATATCGTAATTTGGATGCTTAATAGCCTAGTAAGCCTTATGCTCCAACTCTATAGGCAAATGGCAAGCTTTCCCCAAAACAAGTCTGTATGGACTCATTCCAATTGGGGTTTTGAAAGTTGTCCTATAGCCCATAAGGCTTCATTCTACTTCATTACCCTGTCTTTCCTTGAAGTGTTTACAGTCCTTTCAAGAATTGCTTTTATTTGTTTGTTGCTAACTTTTACCTACATCACTATTTGTGGATGATAAGTTGTTGCAACCTTTTGAGTGATGTTGTAATTTTGTAATAGAGTTGCAAAAACCTTATTGGAAAAATGAGTTCCTCTATCACTGATGATAACTCTTGGAGTGACAAAACTAGAAAAAATCTTATCTTTCAAAAATCACAATATAACATTAGCACTATAGTTTTAGTAGTCATAGCTTCAATCCATTTGGACACACAATCTACAATAAGCAAAATATACTAGTTCCCATTGGATGTTGGGAATGGACACATGAAATCAATGCCTCATACATCAAAAAGTTCAATGATAAGGTTACCTATAAGTGACATCTCATCCATTTTTCCAATGTTTCCTATTCTCTTGCATCTGTCACATATAGCACAAAAAGCATGAGTATCCTTTAAAATTGTTGGCTAATAAAATCCAGATTGAAAGATTTTGAGAGCGGTTTTCTTCCCTCCAAAATGTCTTCCACAATTAAATGTGTGGCAATGTCTCAGAATTAGTTTGGGCATATTTTGAATAGGATTGGGTCATTTTTAAAATAATGCTTTGCCATTTCCAACAACTTTCTTCTTCCCTATGAGTTTAGCAAAGAATTAAAAATTTCTTTAATCAAGTAATTTACAATATCAACATAGCAAGGCTCACTCCCCTTCACATAATACAATTGCTAATCAAGGAAGATCTCATTGATAGGAATGTTTTCCTTTCCTCTTTTTTGCTCGATGTTAGACCCTTCCACCAGTCTGGATAGATGATCTGCTACAATATTCTCACACCGCTTCTTATCCCTGGTTATTAGATTGAACTCTTGCAATAATAAAATCCACCTGATCAACCTGGGCTTGGCATCTTTCTTTGTTCGCAAATATCTCAGTGTAACATGATCTGAATAAATAATTACCTTTAAACCAATTAAGTAAGAATAAAATAAGGAAATATAATAGCAAGCAATTCTTTTTTAGTGGTTGAATAATTTAATTGTGTTTCATTTAGAGTCCTACTTGCATAATGAATAACATGAGGTAACTTATCTACTCTCTATCCTAAGATAGCACCAATAGTAAATTTTGATGCAATACACATGAGTTCAAATGGAAGAGACTAATTTGGAACTACTAAAATAGGATTCGGTGTTAATTTTTCTTTCAAAGTATTGAAGGCTACAAAGGACTCCTCATCAAAATAGAAAGTCACATTCTTAGCCAGCAGGTTACAAAGCAATCTAGAAATTTTTGAGAAATCTTTAATAAACTATCAGTAAAAGCCTGCATGACCGAGAAAGCTTCTAACTCCTTTGATTGAAATTGGTGGTGACAATTTTGCAATCAATTCAATTTTGGCCTTATCTACCTCAATGCCTTTATTTGAAATAATGTGCCCCAATTTTACTAAAATGTGACACTTCTCCCAACTTAGTGTCAAATTTATATCCATACATCTTTTAAGCACCCATCTCAACTTATGAAAGCAGTCATCAAATGAGTCTCCGAAACCATAAAACTCATCCATAAACACCTTAATAAATTTTTTAATCATGTAAGAAAAAATAGACATCATACACCTTTGAAAAGTAGCAGAGGCATTGCACAAACCAAACGGAATCCTCTGATATGCAAAAGTTTTGAATGGGCAGGTAAAAGTGGTTCTCTCCTGGTCCTCTGGGGTAATTGGAATTTGGTTATAGCCTGAAAAATCATCCAGAAAATAGTAGTTAGCATGACTTACCAACCTTTTAAGCATATGAAGGAAGGGGAATATGATCTTTTCTTGTGGCTGCATTGAGTTTCTTGTAGTCAATCCACATCCGCCATCCTGTAGTCATTTGCATTAGCACCAACTCATCATTGTCATTTTTAACAACAGAAATACCAGATTTCTTTGGCACCACATGCACTAGACTTACTCATTTGCTGTCTGAGATTAGATATATAATACCTACATCCAACAATTTGATCACCTCTACTCTCATAGCTTCCTTCATATGTGGGTTAAGTCTCCTTTGAGCTTCTCTGAAAGTTTTTGCATCATCTTCCAAAAAAATTTTTTGCATGCACATAGTGGGTCTAATTCCTTCCCTGCTCTATGCTTAAGACAAAGCTGCTCTCTAAGGCTTTCCAACTACAGACACATACCTAGCTCACACCTTAACTGAAAGAAGGTGCTCACAAGACTGGCGTCGCCACCCTCCTGGCTCCCGATTTTTAGTGAAGATGTTTTCCTATTCAAGTGTGGGAGTTATTCTTATTTTTATCGGTTGGTGGGTTTGATAGAAAACAAGTCTAGGCACTACCATGCATTATCCCAAGAGAAGTGATATCAAAACTTCTAGCTGGACTTGAGTAAAAAAAATACCAGTTTTGCTTTCAAAGTCGAACATCAGGCTTTCAGTGCGGAGTTGGTTGACTGGGTGGAATAGCTAAGTTTGAATATATCACATCTCTTCCATCAACTGCAAAATGAGAAGTCACTACTAAGATCCACCCTATAACCCCTTTGTGCTCTTTCAACACATTCATCAGCTTAATTTCTTCTCCTACTTTGACTTGCTCCATGCTATCAAGTTCAGCTTTCAAAAGAATTATCTCTTCATCTTCCTCCAGTCCATTTGTAGTGAGCACCAAGTTTAGTTATTAGTTGTCTCCTCCTACACAAAAGTTGATAAAATAAGTGAATCCAATTCATTAACTTGAAAACATCCACTAGGATGTGAAGGTAGTGATAAAGAATTATAAACAGAAAATTCCACAGTTTCATCTAAGACAGTCATCTTTAACTTCTCATTGTGCACATCTATGATTATCATAGTTGTTGCCATGAAAGGGCATCCTAGAAGAATAGGACTTCCCTTTCTTGTATCATTTGTCTTTCCATGTCAAGCACAACAAAATCTACAGGAATAATTAGTTTATCAATCTGCATAAGAATGTCCTCTACAATGCCTCTAGGATATTTGCCTGATCTGTCTACAAGCTATAGGGACATTGTAGTGGGTTTCGATTCTCCTAATCCTAGTTGCATATAAATAGAATAAGGCATCAAATTAATTCTTCCACCTAAGTTAACCATTGCCTTTACCTTTTTTACCCTCTAGAAGTAATTGAGATATTACTAGTTGTCTAGGCAACTTCCCTGGTTTGTGAATCTGTACTGCTTCTACAATTTGTCCTAACTGCGTTTCCATCTTTTTCATGGATGCCTCCATGTTATGGAACCTGGAATCAATATTTTGAAATTTGGTTGAATGGTTCTAGAGCTTGGTTTGTGTTGCTTGCATAAAACTTTATAGTGTTTCTTCAAGTGTAGGCTTTTTCTATTGAGGTTGAAACGAGGTTCCAATTTGATTTTGACTTCCTTCATTATTCCAAGAGAAGTAAGAATTATTCCCTAGGTGAATGTCCTAAATTACCAATAGAAGAGTGTAATATCATCACTTGTGAAATATCCATTTGAAGAACAAACATTAGGTGAATGTCCTAAATTACCACAATGAGAACAAATCTCTACATGAGCAGGCTGTGATTGCTTCAATTTCACCATCATTGAGACTAATGCCTTCATCTGCTTAGCCATCTCTAACATCTGCATTGATAGATTAAGAGTAGTATCTACTTCATCCCCTAGATCTACCACTTACACTCTTCTATTGGGAATTTACTTCAAACATCTGATAAAGCTCATAAGTTTCTTCTAGAGTCTTCTCTCCCATGGCTTTTCTTAGAACATTATCAAACATGGCTTAGCATGGTTGTGTCAGTAAATCATAGAAAATTTGGTTAAGCAACTCAAGTGGACATATATGATGAGGGCATTGAACCAAAATTGCTTTAAACCTTTCCCATGCCTCATGGAAAGCTTCACCATCCATCTGAGCAAAAGTGGCTATTTTGCTTCTCAATTCAGCAATTTTCGCATGAGAGTAAAATTTTCCATTGAACTTATTGTAAACTACTCCCCAAGTTGCCAATGAGCCAGGAGCTACTATCATGAACCAAGTCTTAGCTGCATCTTTCATAGTATATGGGAAACATCTCATATGTAACTGATCTTTTATTAGCCCCTACAATGGAAATGTTTGGATGGTTGCATAGAAATAAAGCATTAAAGGCAAGGGATCCTCTGAAGCTAACCCATGGAAAGATTGAAGCATGTTAGAGTAAATATGTTTCAAGTTATAATTTCTAGCATCCTCATCTAACATAATGCATGAAGGTGAAATCACTATAGTAGGGTGTGCAATTCTTTCATTAATTGTTAAGCATTTTGAGCTTGTTACACTGGTTGAGCTACTCAAATTTCCTCATTGTTAGCTATGTTTGCTTCTTCTCCTTTGCTTAAAATCTCTGTTTCAATTTCCACTTTGTCTGCATGATTATTTAATGGAAACAAAGTAGGGTTCAAAGATCTCCTTTCATACATTCACAATACTACAACAAATAGAAAGGAAATAATTAAAAATAATCTCATACACAATTATACAAAAAAAAAGAAAGATGCAACTAATCTTAATCAAATCAGTTTGGAACCATTCCTTGGCAACGATGCCAAAAACTTGATGGTTCAAATTATAATTACTCGCAAGTATGCGGACATATAGCAATATAATGTGCAATGCAATGGTCGATCGCATAGAGAATGACAAACCAACTTAATTAATCTTAGTTACTAAGTATACAACTAAATAGACATATAATAAGGTTTGTTATAATTTTAGAAACTTAATAGAATAAAAATAAATAAATAGCTAAAGATAATGTAGAGAGATTAAAAAGAAGAAGAGGTCTAGGGATCTGATTTCACCACTAGATAACACCCCTTTGCCAATGGAATGTGGAACTTAATGTCTCACTTGGGTTCGTTATTTCAAAAGTAAGATTATTAATATTAGGTATGCAGGTTCAAATCAAGTGCTTTCACTTGTTCCAATTACCTATGGTGTGTAGCATAATTGAGGCAAAAACCCATTAAGTTCAAGAACATAAGAACCAAAATAGAATGGTTTAGTATATGGTATATACCTTAAACATTTATCCTTCTCATTCAAGGGAGCTCATGGTTTAGCATATGGTGTGTACCTTAACCATGCTTTGATAAATAATCTAACTCATAATATTGGTGATCAAGCAATAAAATAAATTAAATCATTGCAAATAAAATCATGAATGAAACAAGATCATCTAGCATTAATAATATCTAACAATCCATAATAAAGAGTATCAAAAAGGGCTACATCTTCGCCCTAGAAAAAAGAATTTAGTTTATAAGAAAAAATAAAATAACTCCTTGAGACAGGATGATAACATTGAAGAACATCTTTTCTCTTTCCTCTTTTTTCTTGCAATCCATTATTCTTCTCCATGAGAAATCTCCCAGAAAATGGCTCTAAATCCAGAGAAAAATTCTAAAAATGAAAGTGGAAAGAACCCTTGAAAAACTCTAAGTTTTTTTCTTAAAAAGGCACAAAATATGTAATTGTAGAAAAATCCACAAAACATGGTCCATAGGCACCGACGGTGCTTGCCTGCCGCTCGGCAGTAGTGTTCGATTTTGGGGTTGGTGACGCCAGGTAGGGGCCAGCAGCGCTGACTAGCTGCCTTTATCCGTGTTGCTTTTTTGCACCTTCTTTATAGATGTTTTCTTTTCCAAACCTGAGCTTCTTTTTTTCCATTCTTTTTCTCTTCTTTTTCCATCTTCAAGGCACCTATAAAATCCAACAAATGAGCATTAAATTCATCTAAAAGAGTTAAAGATTTACAAATAAATAAGCTTAAACATGTGCAATATAAGTGTACGAAATTCACTTATCAGTTACAATGAAGCATAGGGAAACATGGGATCTTTTACAGCTCTAATAACATATAAAGATCTTCCCAAAATGTAAACTAAGGGCCATAAGGGTATGCAAATTTAAGCTCATAAAAGATAGATGATGACTTAAGCTCTTGGCCATGGGTGGAAGGATTTACATAGATTAAGCTCACTTGTAAGATATTCCTTCACCGCTTTTGAATCATTCTACCTTGTCTCCTTAAATAATTTCATTATAGTTTCGACTGTTGGAGAAGATAGGTTTCGTTAAATGCAGAAACAAGAGTGGCATTAAATGAATAACCATGGAGATTTTTGTTATTGAAGATCAGGCCTCTCTAATTTTTATCTCAAGCTGCTACATCATGGTTTAGAGTGAAAGAGGAGTTGTGTCAAAAGGTGTTCCTTGTTTGGATAGTCACAGCTTGAAAAACCTACAACCCTACTTGTTGTCGAAAATGTTGATTGAAATTAGTCTGCACAATAACAGCACGAGTGCAAATGCCATTTGGAGGCAAGTCACATGAATTAATTTTCCTCTACCAAGTCACAACCTCTCTCTATCTGCATTTGTCTACCATAAGTTGCAGACGAATTCTTCCATTAGTTTGTCTATCAATTGATCCTTCATAAAAAAGATTTATCTATTGTAAGTAGTAGACAAACTTTGAATGGCACAAACAAAGTCTAACTGATCAATAGACAAACCTTGCTTTGTTTGCAAGAATTCCTCCAGAAGATTTGTCTATCAATTGATCCTTCGTGCATGTGCTTTATCTGTTGTAAGTAACAAATGAACTCTGGTGGTGCAGACAAAGTCAAACTAGTTGGTTGACAAACCCTCTTTTGTCTATACAAATAGATGAAGTGTAATGTTTTTCTTTTGTTTCGCATTTGTCTTTTTGAGGGGACAGACAAATTCTGCTTTGTTTTGCTCAAACAAATGAAGTGTAGTATTCGTCTGATGTAAGCAATAGACGAACTCTATTCTACTTTATCTTGGATAAATTACTCTGCACGACACATATAGGTTTGTCTGTTGTAAGTTGCAAATGAACTTACCTTTGTTTGTTGAAGTCCCTTTTGTCCAAGTAGCTATTTTGTCTATACAGCTTCGTTTATGCTCAATGTGCAGTTTCTACTTTATCTTCTACTTTGTCTAATGCTTTGTCTATAGGAAGTAACTGACGAATTTGATTAGCAGATGAAGTGGAGTTCCTCATTTGTTTTGCATTCTTCGAGCATTAGAAGGAGTTTTCTTCTGTAACTTCTTGCTTTCTTTATTCTTGAATTATCTATCTTGGCTCAGCCAAAGTTGTACTCCTTTATCTATTTATCTTGCCTTTTTGTCCTTAAACAAATCCATTTTTCTAACTTTGTTGTTCAGACAAAGTTTTCTTCACTTATGCATGATTGTCTGGGCCACAATTCCTTCTCTCATTCTCTATCTGAGTATTTGATGGAGCTTCTTCTTTTTTCTTTATCTTAAACAAATTTTGTTTGGTTAGTGTAGATAGTTCAAATTTTTGGACAACTTTATACTTCTTGACCATTGCTTCATCTTTTCAACTACTTTTGCCTTGCATTTGTTTGTGGAAGTTTCTCTTTGGGTTTAACAGACAATGCAAGCTCATTGTAGTGCATCTTTGAAGCCTTGTTTTCTCTCATTACTTTTGTTCATGGAAGCTCCCTTAGATAATGGAACCTTTCTTCTTGCTTGTATTCAAACCTTCGGTTTTCTTCATCTTCTTCCACAATCTTCATTAGTTCAGCCCCTTTGGAATGTAGCAAATAATTGTGGCAGTTTGTTGTAGACGATTGTAAATCTGCACTTAGAACTTTTTTGCACTTGCTATGTTATTAGCTTTCATAATGTATTTTATCCTCATGTGATTTTAGCATATAATAAAGCAAGGATAATATACAGCTTTATTTAGGTGCATAATGTGAAAGCTTAAGTGAATATGGTGCTAAGTATGATTTAACAAATTAACACATTAATGAATAACTATTAAGGTTAAGTGCACCGTTAATTAAAAGATGTATGCTTGTATAATTAAACATTCATGATTATATATTCATACTAATTAAATCATGATTATGCATATGATTGTTAAAGATTTAAGCATACATATTCCTTATCTTAATATAAGTTTAGTTATCATCAAAATCATATATAGTAATCCTCACAATCTCTCCCTTTTTTATTAGACAAAACTTTGAAGACTTGTTATTAGAAACTTTCTTTTAATCTCCCCCTGAATATCTGACCTATATAATCCTATGGGGTTTGACCCTTTTGTTCATTTTATCATTCTCCTTTAACTATCACTTTCACTAGTCTCTCACCTTTTTATCCCCATTTTTTTTAGAATAAAAAAGGTTTACTTTATGATATATAATCACAATTTTCTTCTCATTAATCATATTTTTCTCCTTGTTTATATAATCTTTTTTAAAGTTTTTCTCCCCCTATTTTGTTGAGCCCTAGAATATTATTCTCTTCCTTCTGTTATCTAGAGCCTATATATATTATTACATAATTCACTCTACCCCTATCAATTATAATTTATCTCTCAATTTTCCCTCCCATGAAATGATTTAATGTGATGACCAGATTGATTATGATTGTAATTGCAATATTTGAACTTTTTTGAGCATTTGAACAATTAAGCATAGTAAGTTTTCATCATGGCAAGTGGCATATTATGTGAAGGGCAACAATCAATCATAGGGGAATTAAGCATGTATTAATTATCAAAATCATACCTATATGTCGAATTAAAATGAATGCATTTACGCAAATGCAATGAAGATGCATGGTTTGATGGGTTTACTATAAGGTTCTTAAATTAATGTGCATCTTGCTTTATTCTAGTGATCATTATTATCAGGAGAGATGGTTTGGCGTATTAGTGGCAGAGTTAACAGGTTGCTTGGGAAGTGGATAAACTCTCTTCATTCTCTTTTTCTTGCATAAAAGTGTTAGAGAGGAGATGACTCTTCAATGCTTAACAAGGCAGTCATGGCTTCACCTCTTGATGGTTGATTCAAGGTGAGCATAATGATGCAACTTTTAGGGTTATAGAGACATGTCTGATTCTTTAGGACAAAATAAAGCAACTGAAGGCTGATTTGGCTTCTTTTAGAAGTAGTACTTATCATTTTACCCATCTCTTGAATAAGAACTCCATGACTTATATGGAGGCCATAGACTGCATCAAACATTTGGAGATGGAATTGGTTAAGGCACACCAAAGGGTTAAAGAACTAGAGGCAGTTTTTGATGTTTTGACTAACTAAATATTTTCACTTTCTTTTGTATCTTTTACTGATCCAAACTTTTTATATGTAATATTGTGACTTTTTATACTCGCATTAGTAGTTTCTAATTTTTAGATCTTTTATCAAGTTTTATGCTTGGTGATTTATGCTTTATGTTTCATAGGATTATTCTTATAGTGTTTTAATCATTAGGTTTACTAATCTTGCTTCTTCTAGACTTGACTTGTCAACTAAAAAAAAATAAAACAAGGGTGAGTCTAAACAGACTTCGTAAGTAAACTATGTGGCAATCAATAATTCAACCAAAATCAACAAAATTTTATTCATCCAAGTAAATAGGGATCCATAAGGCACCCCACACACCAATTCAAATAGATACTTTTTCAAACTCCATTCAACATCTTAACATGTCATAGCATGAAGAATATAGCATCAATTGCACATTCTAAAGCAAATTATACGCTATGGGATGATCACTTATCCCAAATCACACATATACATAACACATATGCATATATTACAATTTACATTCATGGGATAACTACGATACCTTCATTCAGACATTCATACACTAGAATAACAATAGCAAATATAAGAAGAGGATATCTTCTATCCCACCAAACCATACATAAATGTAAAATATCACAACGCTGTATTACATTACAATCAAAGACATGCACACATCATAGCATCTTGGGATCCTTACTAGTCCCAATTCTCAAACATACACAATTGTCAATTCATATATTCGCATATAAGCACATTATCAAATCACTCAGGGGCTACTCCCTGCCCCCCCCCCCCCCCAAATCACATAGGCAAACACAAACGGCCGACTTACCTTAATATATTCCGCTCCATAATCCACATCTTTTCAAACTCAGCTTGTCGCATCCATGCCAGAAAATCATACACATAACATAGAATCCTATATCTTATTTACATATGCATATACATGTGTATTTCTCATTAATATAATGGGACATAATGATTAATTTTTCAGCTTAAGGTATCACATTGTATTTTACATGATTCTATTTTTGCACCACTAGACATTATCCATAACCTTATCATAATAATTCCAAATTGAGTTTTTTATTTCTTTTTGTTTAGCTGATTTTAAGTATTATAACTTTTATGTTGAACACTTTTTCTAATTTAACCTTTAAATAGGGTTGCTTGGCCCCACAAGTGACACTTTTTGCAGTCGTTTATTTTCCAGAAGCAGGTTTTAGTAATTTAGGCATACATCTCTCATATGAATTCCAAATCAATTGATTCTTCTATCATTTTGTATATAATTCCAATGTTTACAACTTTTATGTTGACCAAATTTACTAATTGAACTCATAAGTTGAGTCATGGGCCCCACAAGCTAATGCTAATTAATTTAGAGACTATTACACACTTTTAGCTAAATAACTCTCTCATATCAACTTAGAATTTAGTGGTTATTATGTCATTAGAAATATAATATCAACATCTACAACTCTTATGTTTACCACTTTTTCTAAATCAATCAATATATGGGTCAAAATTGGGGCGTTCCAATATTGTGTATTTCAGTAATGGACACTCTACAACGGGCAAATTTCAGGGTATTTATTTCCTAAATTTGTTTGGACATAATAATGTTGGAATTTTCTACCAAAATTTATATATTTGTCATTCAATATATATACAATTACCCCATATTTTTAGATTCACAAAATTAATTCATTTGATAAGGTTTTAATCAGGCTCAAGATGACTATTTAATAAGGCATTTTAATGCAATACCCATGTTTTGTTTCATACATTGATATCTACCTTAATCATCACATTAATTCAGATCCATTTGAGGTAATTAGCTGCATGTTAATACCCTAATTAAATCATGGTTAATCACAAGTAATTAGGCTTATCACTTAGCCAAATCCCATCAAAATCAGCCCTAATAGTTAGTGGATAGCAAGATGTTTTCCATTGAATTCCAATTTCTAGCTTACCGTTTTTCATTTCCATTACATGTAATCCTCATCTTAAATTAATTAAATATTAATTATGTTATAATACCATTAATCACAGCCCCTAATCATGCTAAAAAATTTCCAGCAAACCCTAATAACCTAGGTTTTATTCCCATAGGAAAATTCCAGCAAGGTTTCCATAAATTAATTGCATAAACATGATCAGCAACTTGATTTAACAATTTCCATACCTAAATTTGCTAAGCTCCCTGGTGGGTACTAGCTATAGGAATAAATCTTCAAATTGTGATGGTTGCACAATCTTAAATCCAAGAGATAATTGATGCCATGGGCTGTAATTCACTTCTATGAACCTTTGCTATTAGATTTTCTAACAAATCAAGCTAAAAATTATCAATTGAAAGATTGGGGAGCCTATGGAGTTAGGAGAGTGGTGAAGGTGAATTATAAAATGTTTAATTTATCGTTTATAAATTTTAATTGAGAAAATATATTAACATCAGTGTTGAATTTTAGGAAGATTTTGTCCAATTTTCTATATAAATTAGGTAATCCAGAAAATGATAATATCATTTTCTGGTTCCTTATCACTTGAGTCCTCATTCTTGTCAAGTCTCCTGATCATATCATGAGTCATTCGTGGTTTAGGGTGTTGAATTCCTTTTGTAGGACTGATCACCACTCCTCCTTGTAAATATAAAACTAAATGAGTGATGGATGACCAAATCCTCCTGAATGCGTTAACCCTGGTGCCATGTTCAAGGTGGATGCTTCAATCACTCTTCCCACAACAATGGATAGGCTAGTCCAAATTGCATAGTTTAATATAGCCCTCTCCCTTTTGACCTCTGAGATATGATTTGTAGGAAGCAACTTTGCAAAAATGAAGTAATGCCTGACTTTTCCTCCTGATTTCAAGCCTTTGGTAGGAAAATTTAACATGACATTTGAGATCTTTTTCATTGAGTCCCTAGCTAGGATGGAAAATTAATGATCTCCTCATAGTCTGGACCTTGGTTCTTCAATATGGTGTATTCATCTTTAGGCAAATAAGGAAGTTCAAACCTCTGATTAATTATCATTCTATCAAAAGGAACCTATTTGCCTCGCATTAAAGCTGTCATCTATTAGTGCTCCCTTGCGTTGGCATAGAATTCTCTAATAACAGGAATTAATGATGCACCTGGCTTTGTAGCGAACTCTCCTCAATTTCTTTCCTTAATCATAGTGTTGAAACCTCTAATTGGGTTAGTGTAGTGCCCTACTCCTAGGGCACTAGATTATATTATCTTAGAGAAGAGTTCTACTGGAAAATGAACAAAATCTCCCTTGAAAAACTGGATCTTATCACTGTATAATATGCATTCTATACTCAATCCATGATGTATAAGCATACAAATGCATGTCTTACTTCACAATCATAAGTACTGTACACCCAACTCATGCCTAGAATCATAAGTTCCACTGCAATGGAAATGATGTCACTTACCTGTACATATATACATACACACATACCTAAAAAAAGGTCTACATTCATTCATCTTACATCTTGACATGCTAATACTTTTGTTTTACACACTATCAATTTACATCATTGTTTATATTTCTTTAGATTTACAACATATATACATATGACTAATATGAGTCAAACCACTATCAATATCTCCAGTGCTTAAGTCCTATCCCTCTCGTGAGCCCCTACCCCCTGTTGGGCTCCTACGTCCGACCTATCTGGAAAACACAAAAAAAATGGCATGAGTCCAGGCAAACTCAATAAGTAGGTACCATGAGAAAATCATAAGGAAAATCAATAAACTATCTACTCACACCAATGCATGTTTCATGGCATTCACAATGTTAAGATAATGTAAAAGATTGATATGTCGCCAGCTCTCAGGATCTCATCAATTATCCACATGTAAGGGTCAGCTCACTACCACGCCCTATGACCATGTACCCTCTACACTATTAAGCAAAACCATCCCTATCCTTTAGACCTAAGGAACACAATAATATGGCACTCTTCTCCTCTTTGATGTGTAATTGGTCCCTCCCTACATGCTCGGCTAGAAGCCTACTAGGCCCATGACAATTCTACTGCTGCCCTCCATTTCACCTTGCCCTCATCGCTCCACAAGCTCGTAGGTTCACCATCCACATCTACAAAGGAATCTCAATGTTGAATACATCCTTTACTTCCAATACTGTGCCATTCTAGCACATCCACACATCACAAGCATCATTATGATGCCCTATGCTAAATTTGTTTCTTTAGTTAAAAATGAATGGTGCATGTATAATCATTGAAAATGATGAGAAATTAGCTAAATAAAGTGATAAATTTATGAAGAGCATGACTAATGATATGTGTTTTATGGTCAATTGGATAGAATTACGTTGAAAAAGCTGCAAAAAGTGGTGGAGAATGGAGTGCATATGCATGTGGTTTGTTGTGTAGCCAGAGCATCATGGGAGTAGCTTAAAATGCTCCACCACCCCTCCCAAAACCATTTTCATGTTTCTAGCCTTGCCAAGTCCCAATGTTTTGAGAAAAATTTCTAGATTTTGACAAATTTTAACGATTGGAAGTGGGAAAATCAACAATAGAGTGTAGTGCAGCCACACGAAGTAGCGAAAATGCTAAATTTGGCAAGTTTGAGAGTTTATGACGAAAAGGAATTTGGGGAAATCACCCTACATCAAGTTTTTGTAGAAACTTATCAAAGGAAATTAACAAATAATTGACTTTCTTGCATAATTAGTATTTCTACTAAATAATTTATCAGAATTATGCTTTATGAGAGAAGTTAGGAAGAGTTAGGATTTTGAGGGGTTGAAAATTTGGGGAAATAGAAATTTAAGCATAAATTAAATGATGTGAATGTTAATCAAGGTACAAATCATGTTAACATGTGTTTATTTGAAATTTTGAAAAGAAACCCTAAGTTCTTTGTAGTTAGAAAAATGAAATCTTAAATTTCATACTGGGTGTTCGATGAAATGACATTAAGAAGGGGTAATGTCATTGTTAGTGTTATTGAACTGTTAAGTCTTCCCTAATCGGGATTCAAATGGGGAAATTTAATCAATCTTAGAAGATATGGGTTATGAACTTAAGAAATGAAACATGAGTTATGAACTTAAGGTATGAAACATATATGCTATGAAACATATATGAGTTGAGCCATTAAAGGTTTATAGACTGTATTGGCATAAGAAAGGCTAGTGAAACATATATGCTATGTGTAGGAACATAACTCATGGTATTTGATTTGGGATTATTGAGTTAAGGAAGGGTATAATTCATCACATACATGTAAGAAGGTTCATTTCTTTCTGTAATTAAGTTTGAACTTCATAAGTATGGATTCTGGCCATAACTTTGATTCTTGTCCAACTTTGTTTTATTATGCTTTGTTATTTTTAAAAGATGGATTTTAGTGCACCACGGAATAGAGGCTTCTTTTATAATCATTAAATCCTTAAGTTATGATTACACATATAGTTAAAAACATGCCAATTCAGGGTGAATTATGCTTCTAAGTTGTCTCACATCTTATGAATGATATGTGAAATTGATTTTGGTTATGGACATGTAAATGAAATGGAATTGAGTTTAAAATGGAAAGCATGATATATCAATTAGTTGGACAAAGGATGGAATAACCAGGGTGAGCGAACAAAGCATAGGAAGTAAGGTGAATAGCAAACAGTGGATGTGATGCTGCGGTGTCGGCCTAGAAAATGGCCGGAGATAGTGGACAAGTTGGAACAATGCGGTGTAATTTTTTTTATTTTATTTAAAATGTGGATATTTCTATTGTTTATAATATGGATTTTTCTAGGATATCTCAGGACCTTAGTAAAAGGTTATAAATACATAGAAAGGGAGTGTAAAATGCTAGAATAACTTGTAATGGTTGGATTTTTGTATAGTATGAGTATTTCAAGCTGGCTTCTATGGCTGAATATGATATGCTTGATGGGCAAGGTGGCCTGTATGGTCGGATATGATGGGCATGATAGCCTATATGGCCGGATATGATATGTCTGGATGATGTAATGGCTTGTATAGCTGGATACCAATACGCCTGGTATAAGTGATGGCTAGCATGGCCGGATATGGATCCACCTAGATGATGAGGAGGCCTGGATGGCCTGGATATGTTTGGGCTTGATATAGATACATGGATAGCTCAGTATTTCCTGACACCAATGTAAGGTGATAGCCTGGATGGCTGGGGAGATTGGATGATCTAGTTCCTGATCCTTACCTGAGTACCTCATTAGGTGGGGGTGGAGAACCTATGATCCCTGTGAAATAATGAGGGCAGGGTGCCATGGAGGACAATGGAATGGGATACTGTCATAGGCCTGGCAGGCTTCATTGACAAGGATACAAGGAGGGATTAGGACACACCAAAGAGAGGGAAAGGGGTATTTTCTGTTATGCTAATTGTCTCTTGGAGAATAATTACGATTGATGATAGACAGATAAAGTTTGTGGATGAATGAATGAAAGTAATCTATGAATCATGATGTGTTGAAAATGAATTATGAACAAGATGAATAGAGATTTCATGCATTACTCTACCATTTCATTACATTGTGTACTTATGTATACATGTGATTTGACTATGATTTTAGAAATTATTGTTTAATTACTATTTAATAAAATACCTGCTTACTAAGTTACTCAAACTCACTTTATTTAAATTTTGATTTTTAGTTGATAGACCTAAAGATGGAGCCCAATGTTGGGTTGGAGCTTAGGATCAGGATAAGCTGTGACTCAAAATTACTAGGAGCTTATAATTATTAAATTCAATTTTTGCATTTTGGCATGTATATAAATTGTAAATTTATGAATTTGTGCTTGTGCTATATATAAAGTTGTTTAAATTAAGTTGGTTGGCATGTCATGATATAGGCTAGGCATAAAATTTATCTTACTACCTCCATCATAATGTGACTATCGATTTTGGGCAACTATAGGTGTATGATATTTAAATTTGATATGCATGATTATATAGAATTATGGATTGTATAAGTAAGAGATGACTGATATAAGGGAGACTCTATCTAGAGTTCCTTGTGATAAAGCCCTATAGTAATGCCCGAAAATTGGGGTGTTGCAGTCATCCACACTAATACCAAGTCTTTTCAACACATACACAAGCCATGGGTGTTATTCATGACTCATATACTCATCTAACTCCGATTGTTGAGATCATCAAGGGGTCAGGACAGTCCTACTCCTAATGATTCATGGTTCATGCCCCCACATATGATAATGAATCCATCACACTATAGTATTTAAGAATACAAAAGATTCAATTTGAAAAATGATCAACTAAGAAACATGGTTGAACAATGTCAATTCATATAAATTAGTAAAATACAATGCCCATAAATAAAACAAGGAGGTACCTCACCTCATATACATTTAATCATGTCAAATATTCCAAAACAAGCACCAACTTACCTTAATGGGATGAGCTTTCACAATGCTCCTAATCTCACACTTTAGCCTTCACTCAACACCCAAGTATTCCTATATGTATAACACATAGGCATTTGATTACACATGTCTTCACTTTATAATAGAAATAACCCTTTTTCTATATTTTATTAGGGTGTATTCCTTATTTTCTTACTACTAAATACCTCTTAAACTTCTATATTACATAACTTCTAAATAATCCCAAGTTAGGCTTCATATGGCCGAACTCTAGAATCTTCACTTAAACCACTTATTCCAATGTTTTTCCCTCACTAATACTTGATTTGGGATTTGGTATTTTGTCATGTATCTCATTTTATCTATATTCATTTGTTCAGTGATTAAATAGATGTGAAATAGTTGACACATACTGTTAGGGAACTCTAACACTTGCCAGCTGCCAAGTTGGCAACTTGCCACGTCAGAATATTATCCTTTCTGGGACCTCCTGATGAGAATGCAAAATGTCATATTTTATTCTCCTAATACTTCATCTTTTGCACCTATTTGATTCCTAAATA
>JAYJMB010041458.1:7982-32180 GCA_036873735.1 Pouteria campechiana
TTAGTTCAAGCTTAGCTTGCCATGCTCAACCTTGAGCTCAAGCTCAGCTCATCCAAGTATAATTTATAAAAAATGTATGATATATTATATGTTAAATCAGCAAAGCTCAACAAGCTAAATTTGGACTAAGATCAAGACAGCTTGTTTAGTTCCCAAATGAAGATTATTTAAAGGGAGCATTGGTTGGCTAATTTACAGCTTTTTAATATATAGCATAAGCATACATCCATGTTAATAGGATAAAAAAGTAGCATATAGGTCATCCAGTGATTCACAGCTCACAATTCTCTGGATCAACAATTGTAGAGACCTTCAAATGCATTTTCGAAAAGCAGGATTTTAAGCTATTTAAGATGAAGAGGTTCAGTATTCTTGTAAGGTGCCTCTATTGTTCAATGTGGTCGGAGAACATATTCACAAATTGTACCATGTGTTGCATTGGAAGATGTTTTATGTTAGTTAAGTAATGGCAGAAAATTTTACAATAATTCTGTTGAAAATCAATGTGCATTCTGGAGGTAAGAAAAAGAGGAAAGTTTGCTAGAGTAGTATTGAAGCAGAAGGACATTCCTCGTGATGTTTATATTTCTGGCCCCAACAGAGTCTAACCAAAAGTAGTCTCCTTTTATGGTAGTAGAATGATTAAACACCTATATCTGACTAAACTGACATAAGATGGTGATAATAAATAACGATGGAAATTTTGCAGCAATTAGATTCCAGTTTTATCTCTAGATGATAAACCCACCGCAAACAATAATGATAGCTACTGCTGGTTCCATTCTAGGGCACATAAATATGTAAAAGTCATGGGCAAGAACAAAAGATGATGCATGTGGCAGACAAGTTTATATAAAATGCCATTGCATGAACTGTCTGACCTGAGTCATTGGCGGATCCTTCTCATGCATTAGTTTCCAATCCAGTGCTTCCAGTAACTGCAATTTAATGTGCAGAGAAAAGCATAAATGCATTGTAAATAATCCTCTGGAGGTGGCATTTAAAGAATGGCTAATTTGTTTGATATGAAATGAAACAAATCAAAAAAATTGGTATGACTATTGTAAAGTTGGTATGATACAAGTTTGTATGAATTTAGTGCTGTTAAAGGTGCCGGAGATGTGCCAAAGGGCAATTGTATTTGGAATGACAACAACCATGCCTGGCCTCGATTAAATTTTGTCCAAAATTCATGAATATTTGGACAACCTCATCTTCAATCTCCTCAATGGCATAATGAATGTTTAGTTGCTTAGAATATGTCCTTCGTAGTCCTTGTGAAACTGAATAACTTATTGATCACAAAGATCCATTTATTTATCGAAGACAAAGCTCGGGAATTGGGAGGGGATGATCTCTAAAAAACCAAAGCTTAATTAAACGAAATGAAATAAATATTCTCTCCATAGGAATTGACATGATTTTCCAGGAGGCATGAAGAAGCATCCTAGGTGTGCAGTTTTATTCCCTTGGGCCCAGGTAACCACAAGTGCCAAAGCAAGTACAGAGGTTCCTGTGCGTGCTTGACACAATTCTTAAAGCTACTGAATTTGTGTCTGAGCATCTCCTGCAGGTGATTACTCAACCATCTAATAGAAGGATAAATTTGAATCAATGTTTTAATGATGACTAATAGTGCTGGCTAAAATCACTTATACTAAGAGAATTGCTTCTGGCAGAGGACAAAACAATAGCCCAACCAAACATAGAATATTTTCTCAACTCAAAACTAAAACATCTGAAACCTTATTTTGTAATGTCTTGATCTGTTCATCCATCATCTCGCGTTCACCTTCCTCACAGAACGATTGCAATCTGAATCATGGAAGCATGGATTAGTGATCACAAAACACTATTACATTTCCCTGCAACAGACTGGTTACATTGCCAAATTATACAATCCCAAATAAAAACAACAACTAAAATGGAAAAAAAATCACAAAACACTACTACATTTCCCTGCAACATTGCCAAATTATACAATCCCAAATAAAAACAACTAAAATGGAAAAAAAAAGTCCTTTCAGTTGCAGGCAAATGTAGAGATCATACCTTCTGAGTTCCTCTTTCAGCTGTAAATTTTCCATGGCAAACCTTGTTACTTCTTGGTTACGATCAACTTGGTTGCGGAGTACCTCAATTTCCTTCAAAAGCTCACTTTTCTCTTCTAAAAGATGTGCCTCTGCCGAGAGCTTCCCAGAACTAACTGCCTCCAACCTCTTTATTCCTGCCTCGCGGAATCTCAGTCTCATTTTTAGACTTTGTATCTCTTGTTCTCTTTGTTTAGCCTGTTCAAAGAAATATTTATATTAAACTCATTGGCGGAAGTTGAATACTCGATTTATCAAGAAATTTAATGATTCAACAATAGAAGCAAAACAGAAATGATATAATTCATGCAAGATATAACCCATGATATATTTCCCTCATTATACAGAGATCGTTCATAACCAATATGAGCATTCATATCCAAATTCGTTCTGTACAATTCCTAGCATGTGGATGACCGAAGCAGCTTCATCATCATGCAAGCATTAACCTAGGTAATTAGGACAGGTTAACTAGTCCTTACGTCTTTATCATCATCCAAGGTTGCTTCCTGCCTAAGTGGAGTCAACTACATAGATATTGTTCTGTCATTCTCGTTGATCTTGGGTTATGCAATCAATAAGCACAACCACCATGCCTTTTGTCAGCCTTCCTCTAGTTCTCTTATAACCTTCTATTTTGATAAATTCATTCCTCCTTTTCTCCTAACCTATGCATTTCTGATCTCCCTTTCATATATGACCAAACCACTTAAGTCTACTTTCCCTTATTTTATTACCTATTATTTCTACTTTTGGGTTAACAAGTTCTCACATATTACTTCCAGAAAAAAATATTATTCAAACATTGCATACTAGAATCTTAATTCTCAACAAGATTAGTAATCACAAATAAGATCTTTCAATCCAGAATATGGAATTTATAGTACTCTACATTAGATATTGCTTATTGCTAATCACTCTTAAATGACATAAAGGCCTTTTATATGCAGAAATAATTGCTTCTATTCAGAAGTAATAATTGAACTATGGAACAAATATGAAGAAGTGAACATCAAATAGTGACTTCTTCATAACATTTCAATAAAATGTACACGAAAAATTTTCAGCTACCAAACCTAAACTTAAAATAATTTGAACCAGCTTCAGGGAATTTCCATTTATTACATTCCTACTGAACTAGAACTCTCCACTTTGAGTCTCCGACTGAAAGAAATGGACACCGACAAAAAATTATTGGATAGAGAAGGAAAAAGAAAAACAAAGATTGTGTACCAGCTCCATTGCTGCGTCATTTTCAGCAGCCAAAGCCTTCAGTTGAATATCTTTGTCTTGCTCCCTTCTAAAAGCTCCAACCAGTGCAGCTTCATATTCTCTTTTCTGCAAATATGATATCATAATAATAAGTTAACATAGACTCAATCAGAGGCCATAACCTCTGAGAAGACAAGACAAAATCCTATTATGCTTGCAAATCCATCCAAATCCACTCAAATCAACATGAATGTAATTTGAGATCAA
This sequence comes from Pouteria campechiana, assembly GCA_036873735.1. NCBI lineage: Eukaryota > Viridiplantae > Streptophyta > Magnoliopsida > Ericales > Sapotaceae > Pouteria > Pouteria campechiana. The sequence goes on from JAYJMB010041458.1 coordinate 11,552, forward strand.
AATCATCCACCAAGTTGATTGTGGACACCCTGGAAATGCCATGACCCAAAAATAGGCAACTCCAGCAAATGCTTGGGCAAGCATGTCAAACAGTGGATGGTTAGAGAACATTGCCGATGCTACATAATCAATGCATACTTGTGGACCACATAATTGTGAGCTTCGCTAAATTGTAAATCAATAAGCAGATTCAAACTGTTCCTCATTCCATGATCATAGCAAGAGTTTCGACAGAACACAAATTTTGCCAAGAGCAAATACATACCTGAGATGTCTTTTTGTCTGCCGTCAATGGACTAAAGGATCCTTGACCTGCATCCCATTTGAAGGATCCTGGAGACCCTGGGAAACTAATATTCCAATTATCATTTTCCAGGTTTTCATTCCCTCCATTAACCAAGCCACGTAAACGATTTATTTCTTTCTGGAAGTGCCACGAAGGAAAATTAGACAAGTCAGTCTATAAAATAAAACTAGCTTTTATAATTCCATGAATAGTGAGACTTGAACTTTAGACCACAGTAAGGAACATTAATACAACACAAAAAACGTGCTTTCATTTATGTACATTCTATCTGACATCAAAAGGGCAGCTTCAGCTTCAAAAATGTTGAAAAGATCAATTTATTCATTAAACTGATGAGTGAATTGGACTGTCATGCCTATGTCTTATATGTGTCTTTCCAAATTGACAAATCATTTACAAGATGTGCATGTTTTCAAAATAGTACTTTACTAGTAATTTCAAAATGAAATTTCTTGGATCATCAAAAATCACATATTTTGATGGACCACTGATTCTTAATTCAGAAAATGTTAAGATTTTTTTTATCATTTTCAGGGTGTAGGCAATATGTGGATCATTTTTCCCTTGTCAGTAGAAGCGGATGCTTTCGTGTATTGTTTCCCTAAAGTAGTTTTCATAAAATCAATATTATCGACAATAATATCTTTTTTCCCATTCATCAATATGATAAATAACGATAAAATGATTTTATCACCATTTCTCCATAAATATCAATACTCGATATTATCGAAAAAAATGCATTTTATCACAAGAAATTGTCGATATTATGGGTCAACCTTACCAATAATATAGATTCGGTCATGCAACAACTTCTTTCGTATGTTATTTTGCATTCGGAGCCATCAAAACCCATCTTTTTCATCTCAAATTCCCTATTCCCGTAATCTATCATCAAAATTGAAAACTCCATTTGCGATTTAGTGTAACGAAAGTTGCATTCTGAAGATCAAATTCAAAATTTTCCACTTGGATATCCGAATGCTGTGTAAGTATGGAAATCCAATTTTCTTGCTCTTTTTCTTATTTATTTTGTTTGAAATCGAATGCTGACAATATATAATGCATTATAGCTTTGATTTATATAAATCTAAATAAGTTTCAACAGCAAAATCTAATAGATGGCTAGAGATTATTAGAAATATTTCACAAAAATTCTTAAATGTAGCATAAATATTCAAGTTATACAAAAATTTCAATCCATCGATGATGTTGGTTCCGCTTGACGATAATCCACTAGCGATTACATTCATGGTTCTGGCTAGTGGATGATTGACTCCTGTCGCGGCGTCCCTCTCATGCTCCCTCAAAAGTTCCTCTCTTTTTGAGGAAGCGTCTTCTCACCTGTTGTTTCCACATTGTATTTTTCACTCATTATCCATTACGTGGTACTATAGTCTTCTTCTTTTGGTTAAGTTGTTTGCAATCTTTAGTATCATGGCCCTCGTCTTTATGGTAAAGACAATATTTTTGTGATTCTTGTATTTTGGAGTCTAGTCTTAGTGGAAGATGTTGAGGAAGGTAGCCTTAGTTTTTAATTTCTTGGTAGATGTACATATGTGACCTATTCAAAGGAGTATAGTTGTCATATCCGCCCTTCTCTATAAGTGGTTCCCTCCCTCTTTTAGACGATTCTCCTTCGCGATGAAGGGATCTGTTGCGATTGTCTCCTTCAGCATCAATGTGCTAATTAAGAGTATCTAGAAGCTCAAAATAACTTTTGGCAGCTTCAAACATAGATGATATTTGATTTATTTGCTTTTAATCTCATTCTATAATGCGGCCATCACTAAAATTTAGTTTAATCCATTGATATTTAAAATGTGTCAATTGAATCTATTAATGTACTCTTGGAGGGACTCTCATTCTTTGTCTAACAACTATTAACGATTCTATGTGTGGGACTCATGGAAAGGGGGGGCTTTAAAAGCCCCACCACGTCATTTATTGGAGAAAATTCATCTGGCTTCTAGAGAATACACCTCAGCCCCTTATCCCATCGCACCGACTGCCAGGAGAAAAGAAAAAAAAAATAGAGAAACAACGCCATTGCCGCCGGAGAATAGAGAAGAAAAGTTGTTGCCGCCACCACCAAAAAAGAAGAAGAAGGGAAAGAAAGACCACGCCAGTTCTCCCAACTAGTAAATCCGTCCACCTCCCTTAATCCCATTTTTTTATTTATTTTCAGCAAACCTAGTGGTTTGGGGATTGTAACATGATCTAATCTTGGATTTCATGGGAAAGGAAGGAAATGCTCAGTTGCAACAATTTATGAAGGTTTGAAGGGGATAATAATAATAAATAAATAAATAAATAAATGAAACTCTATGTATTTTGCTGTCCACATATGGGAAGGGGATTTTGGGGGTGTTGTAGTTGGGCAACAATTTGATGATGTTGGGAGACTTAATTAGTACATCAATAAGGCTATCTTGATATTAATGGCATTAATTAATAAATTTATGTTGCTGTAATTTCATAAAATTTTCAGCACCTTGCCAAAATTTGATAGTTGGAAGGAGCATTGATGAGACTCTATTTAAAAATTGATATTATCCGAGAAAATAGTAGCTTCCGATTGAATTATGTTAGAATGATTCAATGGAAAAATAAATAGATAAATAAATAAAGAAAATGAGAACAACTAAAGTGTACTTGGTGGTGCATGGATCAAGTGAAATCAAGAGGTGAATCGAGGTGGTAAACTTATAAAAACTCAAAGTGTTATACAAATGGTAAGTGAACTCTTACCCAATTTATTTACAAAAATATCTTTTTATTCAAATTTCAGGTTTTTTTACATGTGACACTTCCCTGATTTTGACTGTGAAATGTTTTCATACAATGCGTGTTGGTTATTTTAGTTAGAATGCCATTTATATGTGTTCGTGATGAAATTTGTGAAATCAAACGTATTGAGTTATTTATCATGTTTGGATGATATTATTGGATACGCTGTATAAGTTGGGCTTGCTATGAAAAGTGAGTAGTCAAAATGGGTCAGTGCTGGTGTGATCACTAGGCCTAGGATTATGATGAAAAGTGAGCATGTAGCACGGCTACATGAAAGATAGACTATATACGGCAATGCCCGATTAGAGTCTTGCATTCATTTATGCTTACGGCACACATGAGCTCATGATGCACGTTATAGCATGGATATGAATGTTTTGAAAATGATTAGATGGTGTTGAATCTTGAACCAAAGGCTCTTAAATAAATTTAAAAGAAAGCATGTTCACTTACTGGGTTGTAAAGCTCCTGTTCGTTTTATTTTAGTGATTAAGCAGGAAGATAGATTCCACGTGATGTCAGGGAGCTAGAAAGAGAAAGGGGAGTCAAGTACAGGAAAATATTAGAATCATGATAATACTAGGATGTGATAATGCAAACCACTTAAACTTTTGTATCTTACGTAAATGAGTGTAATTAGATCATGATATATGGATGAATGTAATAACTTCGTAGATTCTTTTGAGTTATGTAATTTTGCTTCTTAGCTTCTAATGAAGTATATGTAAGAGTGAATAGATATATAGGTCATCCTACCAACCATGATGGTGACCACATGAGTTGGTAAGTCATCATATATCGTAATTACAGGGAAACTCTACCAAAATTTAGGAATGATAATTAAGTAACTAAAGTTTTAAATTCCATAAGATTTTTGTCATTACAAGCGATGCGTGTAAACAGTTAGAAGGGAAAAGAAAAAGGGGCGTCATACAATGGTCTTCTTTTGTATATGTTACCTTATGAAGCTAGCTAGGAATCATGTTTGCAAATCCCTGAAAGTGCCTATGGGACCGAAATCTAGTGTTCGATACTATATAGCACTATTCCTTTCAGTGTGGGTTGGAAGGCTCAATATTTGATGATGTTGGATGCCCCCATGAGGTTCATCTGACTGTCATACCTTGAAAGGTAGTCTCTTAGGTCTATTATTCTATCGTGGGCATTGATATGAGGGACTTTGAATCTCTTTAGTAGGGCTCTTCAATGATATCTTTTATTTAAGGAGATTGCCCTTTATTCCTCCTATATTCTATACGCCTTGGGATTTTCTTTTCTAGACCTTCAATCCTTTCTTTCAAGAGTTTATTAGCTTCCTTTTGGGCATGGGACTATGCCTTATCTTCTCTCATATTCAACTTGCCTATTGCACATCAAACATCCGCTTATTGTTGGGCCGATTCCTTTGCAACATTGGTGGATCTAGTTAGATGATTGATAATTTCTTCAATATTTCTTCTTTCTTCCTCAATGAGGGAGAGTTCCCTCACCTCATGATGTCTAGTGTGGGCTGTAGCGGACCATTTGCCATTCCTACATTCGGCACGGCATCTAAAATCAAGTCTTGCGCTGGCGTTATGTCTCACTCCTTCTAGGAGTAGGATTGTTATGAAGGTCATGCATTACTTGATAACTAATTCTAGCATTATCCCCGATTTCAAAATATTTTTGGGGATTAAATAGGGCTCCATTACAACCTAGGAGTGCTCTAAAGATGTTAGCTCAGTAATGGTGGTATGAAAGATTGCAGATAGGAATTACCTCTTTAGTTGTTCAAAGCAAGCATCCTTTTAAAGAATTCTTTCTATTGGGCATCATCTGTTGCATCATGAGATTATTTGTTTGCAGTGGTTATTCTAGAAGCATGTCCATTTTGGAAGTCATCATAGTGTTTCAAAAACTACCTTAATCAATTGCGGGATACGGATTATCTCCTAATGAAGGATTGGTTGGAAGAAGATTCATGTTACTTGGATGTTCATTCAACATAACTTAATTATCTTCATAGGCGGTGCCAATGTTTAGGCTGTCACACAAATTGCGCTTCAAAAATCCTGCATAATGATCTTGTAAGACAAAGAAAAAGTTAGAGGGCGCTAGGGATGGTCTCTTTATGAACACTCTGATGCTCAAGTTAGTAATAAGACCATGAGAGGTGTATGAATAATAGAGAGCTTGTGTCCATAAGGTGTGAATACTTGTGTTTTTATAGTTGAGCTTGGGTCAAAGCACAAGAAAGGCAATGTTATACGCCAAGACAATTAGGATTATACAAGGTTTTCTAACTGGAGAGTTTTGAGACTAGGTGTATAGTTTTGATGACAAGAAAACTTATAAATGACTTGAACTTAACAAATAAAGTTTTGCTAAGATTTTGAGTGATAGAGGAGACCTATAGAGGAGACGAGTTGGGCTATAAAGGTTTATCGAATTTACTAGAAAAACCTTCTTAATATTCGAACCAACAAAGGAAAGTCCAAGGCTATAGAGGTCTGTAACACTCACCGCCTTATTGGGTGCTCCAATTCACAACGTCTAGAGGTCTATAAAGTTCTCTAGAAAGACCACATTCTACAGAGGCTTGGACAGAGGACCCATACAGAGTTCTTCAAAGGTCACGATCATTTACAGAGGAGAGTTTACATCTACAATGGTCTGTAATCATAACAGTCAGAAAACTGATGTAATATTTCACAATGGCTAGATTTCAAATGGTCTTCTTCCAAATGCTCAAAAGTCCTGAAACTTATAAATAGAAGTTCCATTGAAGAAGAAGAAGATTTTTGATAGTTCTAGATGTTACAAATGAATCAATCATAAGAAAGCCAATCAAATTTCCAAAGTGCATTCACTCCAAAGCGCTTCAACACTCGACGAGCTTAAAGCTTCTTAAATACGATCTCAAGAGGAGTTGAAACACTATAATGTTAATGTTTATTCTTTCCATTTGAGTTTACATTGTGTACAACTAAGCCTAGTAAGAGGCATTAGATTGTATAATCTGTATTTAGGTTTTTGAGTTTTCTATTACAATGGGATCCTTGCAATAATGATATGAGTGTAAGAGTTTGTTGGTAAGCTCGGAGAAAACAACATTGTAGAGTTATTTGTAAGCTTGGAGAAACTAGGTGGTGTTTGAATTCTTGATGATCTTAAGAAACTAAGGTTAGTGTGATTTCACACATTGATAGTAAAACCCAAGGCTGGGGTTACCTTAGAGAGTAGAGTGAGTGCCAAGGGGGCACAAACCACTATAATTATTGTGTGCTTATTATTGCGTGTGCTTGTGTGCTTTCACTACAATCTTTTTTTTCCCACTTGGATAACCATTTGATTCTCAATCTTGCTTCGTTTCATGTTTTGCCAACACCCTAGTTTCAGGCCTACATTTAGCATAAAACTTTGTCTCTACAAAAAGGTGTTCCTAAGGACTATAAATCTTCTAGTTTTACTAGGAGTCCTTTAAGCAATACCACCTCTAGGTAGAACTATGCGGAATCGTGTCGTAGTTTGATAAGATTTCCTATCAGAGTTAGGATCTGATGTGGCAACTCTACCAACTGTAAAGCTTATCTAGTATTACAGTTCTCTAATACCACCAATGGTGGCTTTTTTAGTCTAATTTTTTGTTTAAATTGTGTATTTATATTTAGAATAATTTATTATAAAGTTTTGTTGAAAATTTTTTAAATTTTCTCTATTATTTTAGTTGTTTTCTATTTTTTAAAATAAAGTTCCCAGAAAAAATAATAATATATCCAATAAAAAAGATAATATCTTTTTTTCAAGCCACTGATAAATAGGTACTTATCGATATTACAAACATTAATCTAAATTCCAATTTCCTGTTCAAATTCAAGCTTAGGCATCTAATTGCTTTCTCCATTTCTCACTAAGATAATGTCTCATGTATGTAAGGCATATGTTTCTAAAGTTCAATATTCCATCCTCTAATATTTTAGAGTAGCAAAAACACATCTTTTATGATTTTTGAAAAATTTAAATTAAACCAAACTCTATTGAAATTTTAAGTTTCTTTCTACAACGAACACTTCGTATCAGATTTTCTTCATTTTATTAGAATTTACAAAAAGAATAAATCAATCTTTCCATGCATGTGCTACAACTAGTTTTGAGAAAAAGAATTGTTGTTAAGTAAGCCATCACACTCAATACCTTGAGAACAAAATCTTGAAAATAAAAAGGGACAATTTAAGTGACCATAAGATACCTTGAGTTGTTGAATCTGTGTCCGCATGCTGAGAACATCTCCAGAAGCATCTTCATTAACAATTGCCTATCAAATGTAGAAAATACCACTCAATAAAGCTCCAAAACACAAAGACATTTGGTGGAAGAAAGATTGATACTTGAAGAATGACCATATCACTTGACATACGTTGTTCCTGATGAACTTGGCACGTTGTGCAAATTTCAATGTACTAAGTGTTTCAAGTGCGCAACTGTAAAAACAGAATAAATGATCATAATAATGTACTGGTCAGATATATCCAAAGAAAAAAAAACTTAAACTAACAAAAACTCAGAAATTTTGCATAGATTGCTGCTTTTAGCCAATACATAATGAAAACAGATATTAATGCAAGAACCATGAGATATAGCAATGTACTGACCAACTAGATGGACTTATATTTGCAATTATAGTGGTTTTTGAATTCCCTCCAAGAGAGTCCTGAAAAGGAAAAATCAATGTTCATGAACAATTTATCTTAAGAAATCATCAGTTAAAATCTTCCAAATGAAAGCAAAATGGTTTCATATCCAAGAGTTCTTCATCTAAATTTCACAAATACCCCATGGAGTTATTGGAATTCCAACAACACAGCATCAACCCTATCTATTTTGTCCTTTTTCAATTTATGGCTGACATTCCCCCTACCCACACAGTTTACCACTTTCCAAACACAACTTTTGAAAACAACCAGTTTGCAAGTCAAGAGAATGAATGAAATTTTCAATTGTTTTATTTATCCAAAAACAAGATTTCTTTTATCATAGACCAAACCATACAAAAGCAAAAATAAAAATAAAAAAAAGTTCCATACCTGAAGGAGAAAGGTGAGCTTTGAGTCACGATAAGGAACATGCAGTGACTTCCCATTTGAGATATTCACAAGGTTCATGATAACAAGCCTGCCCATTTTAGAGAATAAACAAAAGAGATGATAGTTTCCAAATCTAATATAACTAATGACCAAATGAAAATAATAAGTGCACAGATTTAAGAACTAACCCTAATGTTGAAAGTGACTTGTTGATGTTAGTAGCTTCCTTGAGGCGTTCACCTTCAGCACCAGAACTCTTCTGCCTGTTGTCAAATACTTGATATTTATATCATAGTTACAGTTGAACAAAATTATATACTGAAAACCAGTGAATGTTCAATTAGCAAGTGCCACCTAATCAACTTTGTTGATAGTGGGAAAACTCATGAATATCATAAATGCACGCAGTATTGAGATTGAAGATGCCAAATTTTCAAATTCAATAAAACTATGAAATCAACTGTCAAGTTGTGGATAAATAATGAAAAAAAAAAAAAGAAAATGAAAGAGGCCAACGGACAAGTTTTTGCTTTTACTGAAACCTACAAGGAACTCTAGCTATCTAGCTATCCAGAAGAGCATACCTCTCTGATCCAGCAAGGTCTACAAGATTTAGCTGTGCAAATCTGTGATGAGTTACGCCTTGGCATTCCCACTGAAAATGGATCTTAAATGAGATCATTTTAAAACTCTCCATAACAATTAATAGAAAATGTACTGAATTTGAAAAAAAAATACCTGCTCAAGCCCAATGCTCACATACCAAGACCTTAAATGCTTGAATAGAAACATGACAATGCACATATTTGGGCTTAATAGTAAGCAAACAAGACCCACCTTGCTCTCAATGACACAAGTAAAAACACTATGAGAACGACTGCTTGCACGATTCATATTGGTGGAGGCAACTTTTCTGTTGGCTGCACCCTGAAAGGAAGAAGATGTTGAGACTAGTATAAAGTTGGCTCAACTGAAATTGCAAATGGCATTCATCATAAATAATGGTCAAACGACATGCATTAAAATGAAAAAAATGGTGGGAAGTAAATGTGTTCAATGGAACAATCAAATATTACAAGTCGAATCCTGGATTCGATGAGGACAATAAATATGGAAAAACAACAATGATTATTACAGGAAACTAGAAAAAAAGGTTATTCCATCAAAGTTTACTTTCAATAGTTTAATCTCTAAAATACAAATGTTGCCAATGACAGAGGTAGTGCATATGAGTGTTCTGTTCCATGTCTGCATTCTGCAATATACACATAATGAACTCCAAGCAAAATCAATTTACTACAGATTTACTTGATAGATTGATACAACAATGGGACATAATCTCCATGATAAATGTTTATACTTGACCACTTTACAGACCTGAAGAAGTTGTTGAATAACATCCCGAGCACTTGATACCTCAATCTCTGTTAGATTTTCCACATGGACACCTTTCTTTGCATCTTCTCTAATCTGTAAAACCATAACGAAAACTTCCAGGTCAGATTTGTAATTGAAAACTAATAATGAGGGAAAAATATGTGGATGTCCTACATGAAAGTGATTGGTACTAATAGGCAGAATAAAACCAACACTTCTCTCCAAGACAAATGCAATTACTGAAAATCTGTTGTGTTTGGATAGTGGTAAATGTAAATGTAAAAGGAAATATAAATTACATTAATAAGATAGAAGGTTACATCAATCATAAAATAAATAAAGACAAATAGATAAACTTTTTAAAATAGAAAGATATGATATAAAATCAATAAGATGGAAGGTGACATCAATCATAAAATAAAGAAAGACAAAAGAAGAAAGATAACATTTATAGAATAGAAAGATATGATTTAATAATTGGAAATACAAGTAATGATGAAGAAAAATAGGGCTTCTATGGATTGGTAAATGTAATAATGGAAGGAAAAGGGAGGATTTTTACACCCCTTGGCTTTTATAATGTCTTTTATTGCTATCCTAAACACACAAGAATAAGAATGCTGAATGTTGCAATTCTGTGAGAAACCTCCCTTTAGTGCAGAAAACCAATGTCAAGAGTTAGGATCATCAAAATTTGATAGAAAATGGGTAATGGGTGTAAAAAAAAATTTGGTTATTACAATTGGTATGTATGATGGGAAATCTTCTTCTCTAGTGGAACTTCTTATTGACTTAAGTTTTATGGATATTGCGAAGTATGTACATGAAAGAAAGGAAATTTATAGGTTACCTAGACAGATATTTCTTTCAATTTAATGCCAAGTGAAAAGATGATATCACCAAAAAATTAATAACATTACTGTAAAATGATTATTATTGATTTATTTTCATTCATTGCTCAGAAAATGAGCATTTGTGTGTTTAACCATTTGAGTTTGACAATATTATATATGTGATCACATAAGTTTTAATATTGTAATCATAACCCTAAAATTTTGCATGTTGAGTATATAATATGTGTTATATTTTATTTAAAAAGGCAAGTATTCCCTTAAAAGGTACAAAATGGCTTCCACTTCACATACTCCATAAAGATAAGTATCTGAAGGCATATATAACTAATAAAGTAAATTATGCCTCACGTGTCAGGTATGAAGGTGAATCAAAGCCTTTAAACTAGTCTTTTTTTGTTAAAAAGAAAGGAAAAAGAAAAAGAAAGGAGAAAAATTGTTGCTATCAACTGTTAAAAGGGGATGCGTAGTTGACCTGGTAGCTGATCTGGATGTTTCATTTGTCAGCGAAAAAGGAAAGACAATTAGAATATCTCAGCCATGTGATAGGTAAAATCCGACTTAGTCTGATGAACAGGATCATTAAATGGATCTACTTGGTGGTTGGTACTGCTGGACATATGATGAATGATTTAATGAAAATATCTCTGAAGTTCACTATCAAACAACCCAATAAAGTGTTTGAATGACCAGTACATTTAAAGCATTAAATGATAATTACAAAGTATCACCAGCCCAAATAATTTGTAAATGACTAGCATATTTAAAGCATCATTGATAATAAAATACTAGACCATCAACTTCAAAAAAGAAAATGAAAAGCAAAGAAAAGAAAAGAAAAACTCTACATTGATAGGTTATTAATGAACCTCATCGAAAGTGTTTCTGTTTTTTAATTAAGAATAACCCAGGACTGAAAATCATGTCATGTAGATGAATGAACTAATTCTTCTACTAAATGATTATAGAACAAGATTGCAAGTTATCAACAAGTTGGCAATTGCTTACTTGTAAATTGGCTGAAGATGGCTCAAGAAGATCAAGAATTTGTTCATTGTAAATTTCCAAGAATGAACATTTACAAGTAAATTTCAGCTTTTCATCTCGACGAGACTCCTTCTCCTATCACATCACAGTTCAGAAACCAACTAGAGGTTGAGTGATCAATTATATAGTATACTGACCAATAATGATAAAATAATTTCAATCTCAATGGTACAGCAAAAGATATAAAAATGGGAATTCCGAATTTTAACCCCTGAGGGTGCTTGTGTTAAAATGTCCAGGTTTAGAGTGTCAGAAATGTGATATTCCCTGAAGGCATGTCTGTTATATAAACAGAAGCAAAGTTGTAAAGTACCAAAAGAAGTAGAAACCAAAGCAGAGGAGAATAACCACACCACAGAAAGCACAAAATCACATTACATATTTTCAGTCCTTCAAGAACCAACTTGAAGAGGTGTGAGATCCTGATACATAAAAACCAGTTCAACTATCACCCTTTTCTCTATGGGCAACTATTATTACTTCACTTAGCTGCTGGACAAATGCATGATAGTTGCTGGCAGAAATGCATAACATTTTTTAGCGAACTCATCAAAGCATGAGATAAAGTTATATACATGTTGAGAAAATAAAAGTAGCACAGTGATTTGTCAAATCCTATATATGATGTAGGAATGCATGTGCTTCCCTCCTTCCAATAAAAAACTGCAAATTTTTTTGAGATAATAAATTTTACTCATATTTCACAACAAATCGCTACTAGAGTGTCTATGAACCAAATACTTCAAGATGATTACCTTCTGAATCCTTGAAAACAAATATTCAAATACTCGAGGCGTCATCCCACAGTTAATGCTATGCCTTCGAGTGCCACCCTCGATGTCCCCCAGCATTGTGTGGGTCTTTCCACTGCCCGTCTACCAAGCATAGTATAGTTCTTTCAGATTTTGATCATAGGAAAGAATAAAAATCAAATTCAAACAAAACTCTGATGAAAACTACTGATACTATTGTCTAAACTCTTGCCTAATTATACTAATACTATATTGCAGACTCTAGTCCAAATTTCTTACAAAATATGAAAGGAAAGAATGTTATTGAAGTTTATGTACCATCATGAGATGGCCTCTAACAGACTTTCCACATTGACTGAACAACAGAGGCCAACAAATTTAAGTCAAGAGCATATATCAAATGCAAGTAAGAGAGGTATTTACATATCTCCAATTGCCCCAAGGAAAACAACTAAAATGCCTCCATTCGACTCAAAAATTCCATAAATTTAATCAGAAGCAACACATATAGTATAGGGATGCGCAGGTGAAGGAAAACAATGTAATAGCCAAAGAAAACAAGGATAGGGCTGAGACTCACCTGGCCGTATGCAAACATACAACTATTATATCCTCCCATGCAATTATCTACCATTGGCAATCCAGCCACTTTAAATAACTTTTCCTGCAAGCAAAAATTAAAACTCAATGGAATATATATCTACACACACAAAAAAAATTAATATGTAAAGGTAAAAAATTGAAGTACCTGGCTGACACTTTCATCAGCAATCAGATCGAAGGTGAAGCGAGACTCTGGATGCCCAGTCCAAGTAATAGTTTGACAACTCTCCTGCCTAACGCATCGGTTATAACCTTGAAGTGATATTTCTGAACTGCTAAGGGGGCGGAGTCGGATTACAACCTGCACGTATAAAGAATCAACCACAAGCACGGTTTCAGGTAAAAAAGCAAATGTAAAAATGGAACTTCTACGCAACCATAACTAACAACTATCCAAAATCCAAATGAATGTGAATGCAATGGCTGCATTTTTTTTTCACTAAATGCAACAGAATACAAGGCATCCACTTTGTGAATTCAAAATTGCACATCACAAGTCCGAATTTTGGGCTCAAAAAAGAGCATAGCATAGCAGGTTAAAGAAGTCATCAACAAACAACGCGCAAAAGACAAATCCGCAATCCACGGGAAAGGACTGATAAACCCTAGCGATGAATTTTTGAATTAGAGAGAGAAATGGAACGATTTCCACTGAGATTACTTGCACATTGTGATCTATCCAGAAAGAAGGATCTTCTTGCAACTCGAAGCTCCGATTCGGCTGCCCACCCGAAACCTCAGGCTCGTCGCTTTGTCCGTGATTCCCGATGGCGGATGCCGGCACTGCAGAAGATTGCACGAGGCTTTCTTTGGATGATGATTTGAATAGAGCGGGAGAACTCCGCACAGATTCGGAAGAAGGATCGGACGGTTCTAGAAATCGAAATCTGCTCCTGAAGGCGCTTGCTGTCTCTGCAAAAGTCGGCATTCTGGGAAGAAGAGAAAAAGAGAGAAGCGCTGGACGTGCAGAGACTGAGAAAGTGTGAGAGTGGAAATGCAGATGAAACAAAGGTCAGATGGTCAGTACGTATTTTTAGAGAGAGAGAGAGAGAGAGAGAGAGAGAGAGCAAAGATGTTGGGGGATCGGACGGTCGATTCAAATTTCCAGACCGTTTTCTCTCTTTGCGAATTGGAGGGTTATGTTGACATTTTCTGCCGACGAGAATTACAATCCAACCCGCACGAGTGCTCCTCTTTCTACACGCCGCTAATTATTGGTGCCAAATGGACCCAAAGATGATAAAATATAGCGCTTTAAAAATAAGGCCCTGATTATTACTTATTTTATTTAATATATTCCTTAAAAATAACTCCTTTTCATTTTATATCTTTTTTGAACCTTTATCTTTCTCAATCAACGGCAAATTTTTAGTTTATAAAATTTATTTTATGACTTAATTATGATTTTTCATTCATATGTTTATTTAGAGGCTTGGATTTTGTTACCTCAATTGCTCATTCTGGCTTTATGTGAGAGGAACAACGCAGAATCCACACGCAAGAGTGCGTTTGGATGTACAAGTTTTGGCTGTGAAAATTTGAATATGGCCTTGAAATTACTACAATACCCTTGAGCTTAGAATTGAAGAGTACGATTGCACCGGCACCGAAGGGGGTGATCGGTTGGGTGTATGCAAAAAGGATGCGATTGGATTGTAATGGAAAACAATGTAACTAATATAGGAATGATGTCATTATGATGATGTAAATCTTTTTTTAAAGATTTGATTTGGCATGTATTACTCAAATATTTTTATTTTTTCCTCATTGATACCTATATTTTCATATATTATCCACTTATCTTTTTAAAATTTATTTACTTTATGCTATAATCATTCTTGGATGACTTACATTATTTTCCATTACATTCCAACTATATTTTTTTACATACACCCAATCAATTAACCCCTTACATGAGAATAGATAGATTTGCATGGATTTTATTACTGGTATTCAATATTCTAGGTTATATATTTCTTCTTATTACTATGAAATTAAATAATTGCAATTATTTACATTCTTGTATAAATTATTTTCAATAAAAATCCATAAATTCTAAAGCAAATTCATCTATAATCATTTTTATGCAACTCCATAATTAAATTTCTAATAAATTATAGGCGGTGATCAAGGAAAATCTATTTAAAATTAACATGATTTATCACCTTGATGATAAAAAACTCATTATCCCAAAACCAACTCAAAGAAAACCTAAATTTTTTTAGGGTTGAATTGATGTTTTAAAAGCAAGGTTGGAGTTAATTTCGATTTTGCACATGAAGAATGAGCACACAAGTTTTGTAACAACTGTAGAGTTCCTTAGAAATCATCACCATATGCAAAGTCACAGCTTTTGTTTTGCTTGTAGATATCATGCCTGCCATGCATATTATGATTTCTCATTGTATTTCAAGAAGGATTCAATATAGATACAGGATATAAAAGAAATTATGCTGTTAAAGCTGCATCAAGTTCTGATCACTTCTGCTGAACTTGTGCTTTTATTTCCATGATGGCATGCATAATTGGAAACAGCTATATCTGTGAATTTCATAGGCTCCCAGCACAATGACACAATCCTTTGCATTGTTTGAACAATATTAGAAAATACTCGCATCATTTACAGACTGAGAATTGCCCAAATCCGAAGCAAACTAGAATTCAGGCCTGCACTGCTTCTAGTAGCTCTGCTGCTCATCACGAGGATCAGCTGTTGCTCGAGTCTGTAAGTGTTGACATCTTCATTTTGATCACCATTCCCAATCTTCAAAGCATTTTCATAGCCCTCACATTGACATTCACTGTCCATATTTCACCGGCCTTCTGGATAGAGAAGGTAGGAAGAAAAAAGAGATCCAATCAGAACAAATAGGATAGAGGTGCAAGTAGAGTATATGCATGAACTTGCACCATGAAAGGTAAAGAAATTGGAACCTGCATCCAGTCCGCTTGCAATGGCAGCATTTGTTGTGCTTCGCTAATGCTTATTTTTACCATTTTTACAGTCGAAGAATGCACTTGGGGGGAGCAAGGATTGCCAGCCTTTAACAAAGGGAAGACAAGGATCTATTGTCATTTTCTCTGTGAAAAGTTACCCACAATTCATGGAATATCTGAAAGCGTGCATGAGATCATAGCCATTCATCGTGTGGGGTTTATCTTTCTATTATCAAGCGGCAGAAGAAGCTCCTCAATCCTGAAGTTTCCATCTATATATAAATTATTTCAAATTGGTGGTTCATCTATTTTGTACATCTACATGTGCAGACTTTTCTCGGTTTGGAACAGGTCATCTACCCATCATCGCTCGTGTCTTTGTTTCTTTGATGCTTGAACTGTTTTCATCTCATGGAGAGGGGCTAAATTTGCATTGTCTTGCAATTTTAACTGGAAATTTCTTGACCGATTGTTCTCCATCCCAACGCATGAAAGAGCAGTTGTGCTCAAGCCACACTCTGTGGCAAGGGAAAAAATTACTGCAAACCCTCCCTCCGAGCACTGCGGTCGAAAACTATACGGCCACAACAGCTATATGGTATAAGGAGCATGTGGAGATGGGCTTTCAGGCACTACTAGACCTTGGCTACAACTGATAAATCGACTCGAACTCGAGCTAGTCTGGCTCATGGTTAACTGCCAGTAGAGGGTAATGACGTATTTATGATGTAATCAATATAAAGCCAATCTGGGCATTAAACTAAGCATACCCATCAACCTAATCCCAGGGAAACATGAATCGTCTGCCTCAGCAGATTAGCTTGGTCCAAATAAGGCTCTCTCAGTTGTTAAGCATGAATGTTCAAAGACAGTGTTGGCTCCTTTCAAAAGCATGGATGGTTCATAAATAAGATTATTGGACCCATAAACCCTTTATGCCATTTTTACAAGAGGTTGTTGGTAGAGAATCGCAACAGGAGCATTGAGGCTACTGCTTATTTGTATTTATTACACGTATGTGCAGGGAATATTTATTTGAAAACTTTATTTTATATTTCATTTTATTTGTTTGAGTGCCGGCCGGGGGTTGTTAATATACCCATCAAGGGATTTAAACATAGGTCAACTTCATAAGCTTAGTCAAAGATAACTTATTTTTCAGATAAGCTTATTTTAGTAAATAAACTATAAAGCCTTAAAATAAGTCAAATTGAATAAGCTCTATATATATAAGTGTATGCCCTCAATACAAAATTTATTTTTCATTGATCGCTTAAATTATATTTTATTAGAATTTCTTTAGAATGACTATTTAAATTAGATTTTTATTACTCTTACCCAATAGAAGAGATTACATATTTCTTTTTATTAACATGAGATTAAATAATTGTAATTAGTTATATGATTATATAAACAATAAATAACAATACATCTATGACTATAATCATTCTTATATAAATTTATGATTAAATTGTTAATAAATTATAGATTGTAATTAAGAAAAATCTATTTTAAAGCTAGCATAAAATTTTCACTCAATACTAATTTGAAAAATTATCATCCCAAAACTAAAACTAGGTTAACCTAAAATTTTTAATTTGGACTATGTTTTAAAAACAGGGTTATAGTTAAGAATTATGAGGTTGAGTTGAAATTTTTGCAAATAGGGTTAGATTGAGACCCAACAGATGTACAACTAGAAAAGCCCACAATTAGGAAACAATCTCCACGTCCGTTTTCGCCCAACGCAATCCCCACAATCAGCATCTCGCGCCAAGACCTCATTTTCATAAGTCCCTGAGTCGGCAAATTGTTTTCTGGTGAATTTTCTGGAAAATTCAATCTCGCACATGACGAATCATCACACTAGTTTTGCGACAATTGTAGAAGCAGTTCCTTGGAAATCATCACCAAATGCAAAATCACAGCTTTAACGGCAATGCAACCGCTTGCAGGAAATTATTTCCTGGTAGATATCATGCCTGCCTTTTACACCATGATTTCTCATTCCATTTCGTGAAAGATTCAGTGTAGAT
Source organism: Pouteria campechiana (assembly GCA_036873735.1). Lineage (NCBI taxonomy): Eukaryota > Viridiplantae > Streptophyta > Magnoliopsida > Ericales > Sapotaceae > Pouteria > Pouteria campechiana. The sequence goes on from JAYJMB010041458.1 coordinate 29,318, forward strand.
ACAGGATTTCCCATTGAACATTATCCCTTATTTCCATTTACAACATTAGAAATTACATGCAGCATTAGAAGAATCGCTCCAAAACCGAAGTAGAATAGAATTCATGCATGCAATGCTTCTGGTAGCTCTGCCCGCTGTTGCTTGAGTCTGTGAGTGTCAGGTTGATATGTTTGGTTTGATCACCATTCCCAGTCTTTAAAGCAGATTCAAAGCCCTCACATTCACATTCACTGTACATACTTCACTGGCCTTCAGGATAGAGAAGGTAGGGGAAAAAAAGAGATCCAATCAGAACAAGTAGGATAGAATATGCCTGAACTTGCTACATGAAAGGTAAAGAAATTGGAACCTGCATCCAGTCCGCTTGCAGCGGCAGTATCGGAGGTGCCTGCAATGCCTGAACTTGGCGGCTGATCATCTTTACCGTTTTCACAGTTCTTGCATCCACAAGCGAACGTGCAAGGATTACCAGCCTTTAAACAAGGGGGGAAAAGGATCTATTGTCATTTTCTTGGTGAAAAACTAACCACAATTCATTGACTAAGACATTTGGAAAAATTCATAATATGATAAGGTAGGGAAATCAAGAGGCTTCACATTTCTTCAGGTCAAGAATGATGGATTAGCAATGGAGGGTGTAAATGATATGTTTTAACTCCTCCACAGGCTTCCTTATATCTATGGAAATATGACACAATCCAAAGAGATGGACTACACCTTCACGAGGAGTCTCCTGTGGAATCCAAGGATGACAGATTCATGGTGAATGATGGATTCCATGTTGGCAAGGAGACAGGTTTGATCCTTAGAACAAGGTGGAGACCAAAACTAAAAGAAAATATTTATTAGGGGAAGAAAACATTTCGCGGTAAAAACCTTCTTGCACTTGCAGTGTCGCGACGCGCATCTGGAAACTGGGCAACTGCATCGTGTGTTTGCTTCCTTACTAGTAGAGGGGGTTCCTGATTCTGCATGGGATGTACTTGAAGCCGTGGCTGCATGAGATGTACTTGAAACATTGGATTGCATAATCTCACTCGAATCTCGATTCTGGGGAAGCTTTCTCTGTTGAAAATCTCAGTCATGATTGATCCCCCACATGTTAATCACCAAATTTCTTAAAAAGAAATCTTAAAAAGATATTACCTATAAGTCTTTCGTTTAAAGTTACCAGGGCTTGCAGAGGATGATATCTATCGGTTATGAAATATAAGAGAGAAAAGAAGGTTTCAATATATAAGTAATTTCCAGAAAATTCGTGAAGGCTGAAATCGAGCCCCACAACAGACAACACCATGCCTTGGTTGTCTTTAGATGCAATTTTGCATGTGGAGATACTGTAAATCTGGATGTAGTTAAGCATTGCAGGCCCCGAACAGTAGCTAACCACTTTTTGAATAGCAAATCCCTTCAAGGGTGTGCTTGGTAACGAGGAAAACAAGGAAAATTTTTCCACTTGTTCTAGCACCTTTTACCTTTCTATGTGATTTGATACTTTAATTACCTGATAATCTTCTATTTTTCATCATTATTTATATTTCTAATTAGTATTTCATATTTTTTCATATAAAAACTAAAAAACCAACCTTTTTTGTTTTTGTTTACTTTACTTTTAATCATTAGGCTTTGTCACATCATATAACTCTCTCTCACTTTTTCACATTTCTTTTTTCCCTCCATCTTTTCCTTATTCCCAAATGCATCCACAATGTCTATACTTTCATCTGCTTTGAAGTGCATAGCTCAGAAACATAGTGAAAATATTACAAAATTGCAGGAGATATAAGCAAGGTTTGATAGGCTGATATAGGAAAAGCCAATAAAAACTAACCCTTTTCATGCACCTAAGCTGATGACGTGCAAATACTCCAGCAACGATAGACCGGCCACAATACAAGCAGTCAACGCGTTCACTGGCAACAGATGGATGTGTACTCCCGAATACATCAGCTACTTTCCTTCTGTTTGCTTCTTCAGCGTTGCCAGGATCTGCCACCCATGCCCGAGCCTCTTCTGAGAGCCTTAATTCTTCTTCTGCATCATCCAAATGGCAATCGAGGTCCAACCTTGCTATTCGGTGGCATTCAGATGCAACATCCATGATTACTGAGTCCAGAAGTTCCTCAAAAACGCTGGATGATAACTGCACAGAGTAGACAAGAGCTGTGACATGGTTTCTTGCGAATCAGCTGTTCAATTGTCGATTACTTTGAACCCAAATAGTCTACAAAGATAGCTCGGAACAAAGACACAACTAAAAATGAGATAGAGACACTAGCTTCTTCAGGGTAGCGTCCCGTATTGGTGCTGATGGCCAACATCCCCCTGACCAAACACATTCATCCAGATGGCAAAAAAAAAATAAAGATACCATTGGAAGGGCTCAACCAATAAACTAAGCATTCAATAGTTATTTCAGGACAAATAAAATTCAATCCCTTGATGCAATTATCCCAACAAGAAACAGAACCCCACTGCAAGTATGCAAGCAAGAAACCAAAATATGGAACAATTCTCATGCCTTCGTAAATTCCATTCAAGTACTTTGTAAAAAGGAGAATAAAGAAACAAATATTCAACAGGTTCAACACAACAGTGATGAATGACGCTTATAAAAATGGGAAATCCAATTATCAAACAGTAAGAAAGAAAGAAAAGAAGAAATCAGAGGGAAAAAGAAGCTGATGATACCTGAGAAGAAGAAGATGAGGGCGATTGAGGGACCGCACTGTCCTTCTCTCCTGGTGATTGAGGGACCCCACTGGCCTTCTCTCCTGGGGATTGAAGAACCTCACTGGCCTTTTCTTCTTTCCCGTCCTCTTCTTTCTCTTTCTTATCATTGCCCATGGCTTCAGGGAAAACA